>JAPQWV010002089.1:0-64617 GCA_027422505.1 Craterostigma plantagineum | reverse complement strand
ATAGCATCTCTGAATATCATTGAACGTCATATTGTGGGATTGCAGGAATGAGTCAGCAGATCAGGTGAGAACTTGATTTATTGTAGTGTAGGTTGAGTTCTTCGAGACCATTAGATATCTTATCACCTCACTTGTTTGTAATTCTTGCAGTTCACCGGGAAAATACTTGAAGGACTTGCAATTGAGTCTGGCTCTGATTTGCAGAAGTGTCTGAGAGTTGATACATTCACATCCAGACAACAGCAGTAGAAAATGCTCGAAAGCTATGCTTCCTGTTTTCCGTAGGCGAATTGGAGCATTATTATTTCTGATTTCTGCATTATTATCTAGAGGGACTGGTATGGTTTCACCATGAATTAGGCTTCCTTTTTTTTTCTTTCCAATCCGTGTACTTCTCTCGAGTTGTTATGTGAAAATGTTCGGCATGTTCAAATTTAACAATTAACTTTTCATATGATTTGTTTGCCTGATTATCATAATTCGAAATTGAACAGGACAATGTTCAAGCTGACAGAGATGACCCTAGTCAACCTTAAGTCACCGCATTCCATTTGTCATGCATCACAGGTAACCCATGAATTGATGAATAAATTTGTTCGGCACAAGTCTTTTCCGTTCCTTGCTGATCGCTGACCTGTCTCAGTTTCTATATACTGTCCTGAAATAGGAAATTGTGGAACCTATTGCTCTCTGGAAATGCCGTTGCTAATGTATTCGATGGAAACATCGACTTGGGAGGTGGAATGTTCGTAAAGGGAATCTCAACTAACGTTGAAGTGGGCTTCCTCACTCTCCTCGAGTCCCTCAACTTTTGCAGAGTGGGCCAGCATTTAAAATGCCCGAAATGGCCCATATGGGTTGTAGGGAGCGAATCTCACTACACAGTCCTATTCTCTCTAGACACCAAAGTGCAGGAGGAGAACGAATACGAAACGAGAGAGTCGCAGATTCGTAGAGCCTTCGACGCCCAAGACCAAAAGCGGGTTGGTGGATTCATCAGCGCAGAAGGCTTTCACCAAGTTATCAAAGAGGCCAATATCAGCCTTCCCCCAGAAAGTCGAGCATCTGTGTAGCACGGGCTTCATAGTATGGAGCGAGTTTGGGCAGGCTATCTTGGATTTGGACAAGAATCTCGGCGGCCGTGAAGGACTCGAGCGGGCTGATGGGTAAGAAGGTTTTCGACATCTACCATTTTAATGGGATCGCAAAATCTCTGACGAACAATGGAAGCAGCCAATCAGTTACCAGCGGTGGCGAAATCGTTTTCCCTATTCAAAGGCCGAGGCTGACTAAGCTTAAGGTTTCGGTCCCACCGAGGTGGACACCCGAGGAGTACATGGCCACCGTGCCTACTAACCCGGCCCATGAGACGACCCAAAACACAGGCGAAGTAACCGATCAGCCAGCTCAGCACGCGCCTTTGGTTGACTGCATAAGGAACTCGATGGCCAAGAGCTGTTTGTAACTGGGACGGCGACGCGCCGAGCATTGTGTAATTTCTTCGACTCTTCTTGAGTCCTGTCTTTTTTTGGAATCTTTTTTTTTTTGTGTGTAGGGGGCGTGTGCTGTTTGTTTGTTTCTTTACATTGTGTGGTGTGGTGGTGGCGGTGGTGTTATTTGTGGAGAGATGTCTGTCAACTTATATTAAACCCTTTGTTATTTTCTCGAGAAGTGAGGGGGCGTTTTAATACATAGGTTTTATTGCTAATAACGCCTGGGATTTGTTGTTGTAAGATACATGAGCCAATTGTTTTTGGCTTTGCGATGAGAGAGTGATCTTAGTAAATGAACCTTTCTTACCTACTTTTATTTTATGTAACAAGTTTGTAATAAGTTGGTTGAGGGGAGTTGGGGCATGTCATAGCCTGACAGTTTAGTCGAATACAGAAGAAAGCCAGAGAGAATACAGAACGTGCAAATGTAAGAAAGAAGTAAACCTTCGACAATATCACTGAAGTCGGCGAATTGTTACACTTAAGAAAAGTTACATATATTTTCCCGCCGATGCAGTCCGCCCTATGTACTGCGCTCAGCATGTACGTACTTTTGATACTTATTCAACAAAGCTTAGTGTCTCATCAGCCCATAGTAATATAGACAGCTAGGCCTCCTAACGTCTTATATAGAAGTCAAAGGAAAGGGAAAGAAACGAGCTACTACCTGTTCTTGAACCGAGACGAAGACGATCCTTATGCTTAAAATGTGACTTCTTCTTCAAACCACTGTCGCTACTATAGCTCCCTTCATTGAGCTCGTCTTGCACGTCAGAGATTCCTTACTCCACGAATTCAATGGCACGTGGCTATCGTCTTTCGACTTTTTCTTTCGCTCCTCGAACCTCTTCACATTCTCAGATATCTGATGGAAAGTCCTATTGATCCCTCGCTAGCCCCCTTTCAACTGGTTCCACGACGTGGGAAACTGTGAATTCATGTCGTCTACGATCTGTGTGTGCGTATGTCAAGGCCAAGATGGATTATTAGGGGAACTGCTTGTATGTAAGAAAAAGGAAGGTAATAAAATCTCACGATTTCGCCACTTCCAACGACCACATCGCGGACGTTCTGATGGAATTTCGGGCGTTTTTCTCTATCTTCCTGGCGGGCGGTGCGCACTCTGAAAATGGATCTCTCGCAGTCGTGAACCTCCTCGGGGTCGGGGGAGTTCCTAGAGATGCGTAATCTGACATCACAGCTACGTTTTAACACATCTCTCCCCGCGTTTGTAAGGCACTGCTGGAAAACGTAGAGATGTACCACTGCAGCTACACCCATCTGCTCGAAAGATAAAAATGACATCGATTATTACTGTTTACAAATAGGAATATAGGATGCTTTATATGATATCATTGTGGACCTCAATGCATATGATGTAATCCTGGATACGGGTTTTTCAAGACGAGTGCCAACGATCCTTAAATGCTCCAAAAGAGAAAAGGAAGGCTACCAAAACACCTTGCCACCAAGTCAAGAAGATGATGGACTTGAAAGTCAGAAACTTGCCAATGGTTTGATGGGTGCCAACTTGTTTCTCGTCACAGCATAGAAACTGTACAAGGCAATACAAGGCCCAAGTTTGGCTGAAGTTTAAGACGACTGCAAGGTATGGATACCTGCGAGAAGATTACAGACATTTCGATCAGAATGATGGACAACTTTCTATATTTGAAAGTATGTTGAGTTAGATTAAATCTTTATCACAAAATACAATATGAATGACTAAAGTGAAGAAGAAAAACAAGTATTATATGAAATGAGAAGCAGAGAAAAGTAACGGCTTACGCATATCCCCATTCAAACTTTCCTTCCCCATAAACACCGAAAAATTGGAAAATCATAGCTAACAAGGCGCATATCATCTTCAGTATCATCTGTTAAAAAAGGGCACTTTTGTGTGAACATCAATCATATGGAACTTCAATAGATGGTGAAAAAGAAAAGGTCAGTCTTGAAACTGCAATGCATACATATTGAACAATGCCAATTTTCACAGCTTGATAAAAGTCAGAACCAAGCTTCCAATCCCGGAAAAAAGCAATTAAGGGGGAAAGGATGTTCCACTACTCCATAAGCATAAGCCTCGTCCAGAAGAGGTACTGCGCTGGAGGTCACGAAGGTCTGATTTCCATGAATTCGATGGTGCTTTCTTCTCCACCTGCAAGACATGTGCTACAGAATCAACATGTTGCATCGCAATGTATAGTAGTATATTTAAGAGGAAACTCAAATATATCAGATATAGAAGAACCTTAAGGGATGTAGAAATGTGAAACAGTTGCATCTGAAAACAAATGTTATTTGCAGATATGACATACCTAAGCAGGCGATCAAATATCTCTCGAAGCAATACATAGCAAACGCCTCATAGCAATCTCGGATAACTTCACAGTTGAAAGCAGCATCAGAGTTCATTAACGATAAGAACTGCATCAAAGAAGGTCATTAATAGTAAGCAGGCAATGTCATGGGAGCCCAAAAGCAGGCTATAGTTGATGGTTCCGAGAGGCAAATTGAAGAAATCAAAATATCATGCAATAGCAATAAATTTTAATGTCACCAAAGTCAACTATAGCTAACAAGGGCAGATATCTATAACACAGACTAAGCATCATTACCGATTCCACTGCATAAACAGGAACCATTAGAATAAGGCCAACCAAGAATTTTTCTGCCCTGTGGGAACAAAAAGGCGAACCAGATAAGACCATAACCAAATCAAAAGAGATCTACACCTAGTGATCAACCAACAAGCGCAGTTTCTTAGGTGGTTTACATTTAATTACTTCCGTCTAGATACCAATATAAAAACACATACTAAGTGTCAAAAAGGGATTATCCCTTACGAACTAACAAACAGATCACCACGAGAACCAAGAACAAACCTCTGGCTGATTGTAGGAAGCTAAATGCTCAAAGATCAGATACATGGAAAGGATGAGAGCGGCCACTACAAAAACTGCGCACTAGTAACTGCCCAGCTGTAGAGGGATGAAGTCGTAGAGTTCATATATTCTGGCGTGGTACTCACCAACCTGTCGGTTGCCTCCGCCAAGTTGATGATACCTAACGATAACAATACCACCGTCCTCCAACCCATTGCTATCAAATACAAACTCCTCAACTCAAGAACTCATCAGTTGAAACACTTGTCTGATTGGTAAAAAATCTCAGACTCCTGCTAAAAATCCTCACTTGGTAGTAAAACCCACCAAGATAACGACCAGGCTCTGATAGAAGATCTGCTTTGTTGAACCGAAAAAACCGCCAACTGCAACATCCAGCATAAGTAAACTTCCTTTACACCAAATACTATAGTCATATAAGATACCACGCTTAATAATGTATATTAAACTGAAAACTTGGTTCAAAATCTACACTGGAAATCACTGACAGCCAAACTTGATCTCATATGAAACTTAACAACAAGCCCTAAGATAAAAGCCCCTAGTTCCCAATTCGAGTACCATCACGAAAGATATTCACAGATCATAACATTAAAATATCGACCAGAAGCTCAATAAACAACTAGGGGAAAAATTGCTGAAATAATACCCCAGAAGCTAGACAACAGACGTGATCGAATTGGTAAGAAGCTCTCGCAATGTTAGAAATTTCAAGGTGGGAAAGTAACCTCAATTTCAACCCGGCATTGAGATTCACGTATCTTGCTGTTTTCAGAGGGTTCAAGAAACAGCAGCAATAAACAAATAAAAGGCGCAAATATTATATAAAACAATCTCCCAAGATGAGATTACAAAGTTCAAAATAATCTCTGCTTTTGCGCCACGACGAATCGTGAATGGATTGGTGTCTCTGTGCGTGCTCCGTATTCTTCCCTGCGTGGATAAATAATTATTATTGTTGGGTAGAGTTTCTCCAATATTACTATTTAATTAATATGAATCTTTGTTACTTTTATATTATTGTTTATATATATACTCTTGTAACATTTTTGTTGCTCGATTGCAAGGATACCAAAAACATCATGGCGTGAACTCTCAATTAGAGCTGTCAATTGGACCGTGGCCCGTGGGTCCGCCCGCTCCGCCCCCCAAAAAGGTAGGCACGCCAAAGTGGCAGGCGCGGGCTTGGCGGGGCGGGGCGGGCTGACCAGCCGGCAGTTTAATAAAAATCTATATATATTATGTTTATATTATATAGTATGTTTAATATATAATTAATCTAATAGTTATAATTCCATTAATTATCACAGCAAATTAATACACTATATATTTATAAAATATATAATTTACAGGTTGTTTCTCCATAATTTATTACTATTAATACTTTAAATTAACTAAAAAAACTAATGAATAACTTAAAATTATAAAATAAAAAATAAAAAAAAATAAAAAAATATATATAGGCGGGGCGCGGCGGGCGGCAGGCCGGCCCGGCCCGGCCCGCCATTTTGACAGCTACTGTGAACTATCAAGGTTACGTGGCAGCCACGGTTTTGTTTGTTTATTGTTTATTTCTATGTACGATTCTGAATACAAGTCGTTTTAATATCTCTTTTTGTTTGCAAATACAAGTCATTTTACAATTTTCAAGAAAATAATTTGAATATTTCTTGTTTTTGCCCCTCACCCTAAACAAAAATTACATTAAATAGAATAAAACATAATGGTATAATGGAGATCTTGTTTAATTTCTTAATATGTAGACAATTTCATTAAAGGACTAATTGTCGTAAGTATATTATTATTTAAATGTAATGGTAAAATACGAATCAAGTACTTAACTACCTTACTATCACTAACGCGACTAGTCGACTCGATTGAAGTTCGACTGGAGCTCATGATTCTCGCACAGAACTCGATCAAAGCGGTGACTATACGAAAGCTTATAAGCTTTTTATTATCGTTATTTTTTGGGTGAACGACATTTTAGTCCCCAATGTTTGAGGCATGGGCATTTTGGTTCCCCATATTCCGTGGTGACACTTTCAGTCCCCAATGTTATCGATTTTGGACGGTTTTAGTCATCGATTAATGTAAGTTTAGATGGAATTTAATATATTAGGGCACATGATCTCCTTTAACTTGAGTTAACACCTCATCACTCATCATCTTCTTCAACTAAAACGCACGTGAGCATGATTGCGTTATCACTTTTAACTCATTTTTGAGGTTGTCGATTCTTTTCTAAATGTGATGTATAATGATGTTGATTTGTGTTTAAATAGAAAAGAAGACGTATGATGAAGTTTTAAGTCAAGTAAAAGGAGATCAAGTGCTCTAATGTGTTAAATTCCATCTAAATTAGTGATTACATTAATCGGATGATTAAAACCGTCCAAATCGGTAATTTGGGACTAAAAGTGTCACCTCGAAAACATGGACCAGTAACGTCCATGCCTCAAACATTGAGGACTAAATGTCGTTAGCCCTTATTTTTTAGGGAATTGCTATTCACCGCCCCCTTTTCCTAGTTACCGCCCCCTAAAGGGCTTGAAAATGACGTTTTTGCCCTTATGATATTTAAATTAATTTAAAAAGAAAAACTAACTAAATATATAATTATGGTACGAAATACTGAAAACTACATACACACAAATAAATTCGAAAGATCAATCTCGATACGGAAAAAAATCGATTTAACATTTTAGGACCGAACGATCGATATTTTCGGTTCTGCAATGCGCGGGCCGAACAATATTTTCGCGGCCAGGACTGTGTGCTGGCCGATCGAAATTTTCGGCCAGCACGGACCCGGCAGAAATCTCAGTTCGGCCCGCACAGGCCAGGCCGAAATCTCAGTTCGGCCCGCGCACAGCCCGCGTTAGAAACTTTCGTTCGCGATCGTATTTTCGTATTTTTTTTAATAACCGAGAGGAATAAAACTTAAAACCGGAGCAAAACGCGGGTTGGTCAGACCACTGTTCTCGGCCCGACATTCGTGTGCGCGGGTCGCGCGCTCGCACACAAGTCGCGCCTGATTTGCACCCTGCGCGCGCACGCGAGCGACTTACATGTGGCATAATATTAGCTATTTAATTAACTAATAAAATTCACATCTATATATAAGGTGGGTGAAACCATTTGTTTTTCCAACGTGGGACAACAACTATTCACTTTAAATTCCCTCCAATTAGTTCACCTTCACAAGCCCAAAATAAAGCCCATGTCTCTCAACTTAATATTTTTTCTCCAATTTGGGCACATTCACAAGCCCAAAAAAAATAATATTTCAAAATAATTATAACAAAAAAAACTTAATAACAATAAAATTAATAATACAAAATAATAACAACAAAAAATATTAATATTACAAAATAATTATAAAAAAATTAATAATAAAAATAATTAATAATACAAAATAATAACAACAAAAATATTAATATTACAAAATAATAACAACAAAAAATATTAATATTACAAAATAATAAAACACAAAATATTAATATTACAAATAATTATAACAAAAAAAAATTAATAATACAAAATAATAACAACATAAAATATTAATATTACAAAATAATAACAACAAAAAATATTAATATTAGAAAATAATAACAAAAAAATAATAATATTACATAATAATTATAACAAAAAACTTAATAAAAAAAAAAATATAATATTACAAAACAATAACAACAAAAATATTAATATTACAAAATAATTATAACAAAAAATTAATAATAAAAATAATTAATAATACAAAATAATAACAACAAAATTTAATATTACAAAATAATAACGACACAAAATATTATATTACAAAATAATTATACCAAAAAAAATTAATATTACAAAATAACAACATAAAATATAATATTATAAATAATAACAACAAAAAAATATTAATATTACAAAATAACAACAAAAAATAATAATATTACAAAATAATTTTAAAAAAAAAAATTAATAACAAAGAAAATTAATAATACAAAATAATTACAACAAAAAATATTAATATTACAAAATAATAACAATAAAAAAATTAATAATACAAAATAATGACAACAAAAAATATTAATATTACAAAATAATAAAAAAAAAAATTAAGCAGGCAAACCGAATTTCGGCCCCTTGTATAGGCGGCCGAAGTGAGATTTCGGCCCTGCATGAGTGGGCCGAAATCAGATTTCGGCCACAGCTGTTCAGCCAAAACATAAATTCGGCCGGACCAGCTCCGGCCGAAACGCAATTTTCGGTCGGCGCTTGCACGGCCGAACCATAATTTCGGCCGTGCCAAGCGCCGGGTCGAAATTTTGGTTCGGTCGGGACTTTTTTCAAACTATTTCGTTCCGTGTTGAATGATTTTTACGACAGTATCGATGGATCGGTCCTAAAATATCGATCGATCGGTTCGAAAATGTTAAATCAAATTTTTTTTTGTATCGATCGATCGTTCGAATTTATTTGTGTATGTAGTTTTATTTCGTACCGAAATTATATATTTAGTAGTTTTTTCTTTTAAATTAATTTATATCATAAGGGCAAAAATGTCTTTTTTCAACCCTTTAGGGGGTGACTAGGAAAAATGGGCGGTAAATAGCAATCCAGTTTTTTTAAACAAAGATAAAAAAAAAATCAAAAATACGAATATGAAGCTTTTACTGTTCATATCAGGTATGAAATTCACAAAATACTCTCGTTTTCAAGAATACGAATGGAAGGGTTCGACTTCGACCCATCAAACGACCCGAAAAGACTCGGCTATCTTCTTCAAATCCTTGTAATGCTTCTTCCACTGAAGACCTGAGAATTCAATTCAGACACAAAGAACTCATTACACTTTACCACTCCTATCAGAAACTGCAACAAAGGTCTAACTGCAGACTATATTATTATTATTATTATTATTATTATTATTATTATTATTATCATTTTTATTACCACTTCCAAGAACGCCCAACAAATAGAGTCGATTTCCAGCGGCCGTGGCGGTGATGAGCGCGTGGGGCGGCTCCAACTCGAACTGATAGTACTTTCTTCCCAAGTGTTCGGCCACTTTAGAGCTCACAAACTTTTCCCTCGACGTTCTCGCCGATCACTTCGGGCCCAACGCGTTTATCACCTTCTCTGGGGTACCTATTTGCTCTATGGTGGCGTCGTCCCCGAGATCTGTAAAAAAAAAACACGCGATTTTCGGGATTATTTCGGGACATAAATCAAGAGAGAAATAATCGTAACTGTCTGAGAATCTTAGGACGGGTGGCCACGATGACAAAGAGACGCCCTTCTTTTGGGTTGGCGAATCTCAGGTCGATCTCTGTGCCTCCTAGGTCGGCGATCGATACTGGGACCTGTCGAAAACACGAAAATTCCAAAATTTTATCTTTAAAAAAATGGTGAATTAATTTTCTCAAGCCCGTGATTTAGAGGAGACGTTATGCGGGCAATGTCTTTAAAATTAAGCAATTTAATATGTTACAAAATCCTAATTTTTTTCCTAAATGCTTAATTTTCACGGAACGCTAGAGATTATAAAGCGAATCCTAGAATTTTGGGCAGAACCTACGTACAATATCCATAAATTTGTTTATTTCTGCAAGTAATTATCACAAAAGTATCATTACTAAATTCGTTCTAAATTAGGGGACTATAAAATAATTAAGAAAAAGAAATCGAAACCTCATCCCATTCTTGAGGCACTGAGAATAGGTATGGAATGATGGGGCTCCATCCGACGCCATGGCCGCCCGATTTATCTTCGGGCCTTCTATACGTTCTCCAACCTATCTAAACAATTTCTCATCTTCTTAGTAAAGATCTAAAACAAGGGTTGTATTGTAAGAAAAGACGAATTTTTTTTATTGCATCAAAATTCGACGAAAAAACTGCTTACCTTGTTCGTCAGGTTCGGACAGGCCTGGATTCTACCTGCGAGAAGGCCTTGTTTAACTACTGCAAGTCCGTTTGTAGGATATCCAAGAGCTGCTGCTGATGAAGCTAGAGATATCCCACGTAGCAGAGCTTCCCTTCTGTTGAGAAACTGTCGCCGGCGACGGCGATTCTTCTTCGATTTTGAAATTCTCGGATGAACATGAAATTGGGTTTTTTTTCTTGAGGGGCATGGTGGAGCTGCGTGGCGTTTGTTGTTCCAAGAAATGGAAGAGACGTACTGTGTTACCGCTGCGCTCATAATGGAGCGAAGCGATTGTGTAGAATAGAAGATCGGCGAAAACAGAGCCAAATAAAAAATTGGTCTTGTAATAACTTTTTATTGAAGATAATTTCTGGATGGTGCTGCTTGTGCTTATTAGTTCCCCCTCCCCGTTTGCTTGCAGACGTGGCACTGCTTCTTAAAAAATGAGAAAAACAATTCCCCCTTTCATATTTTCAGGCATCTTCGAATTTGATTAGACCATCTCCAGACTCCAGGTGGGTTTTTTTTTTGAGAATTTGATGTCAGGCCCCCGATAAATTTTCAACTTTCTCGTCCAGCCCTGTCAGAAAAGGAATTAGTTTAGAGGACGTATTTCTGTAAAATTTGAGTATAGGACCCAAAACTGTTATTTGACGAAAATACCCTTACTAAAATGCTTTTGTATTTTATTAGTTTTTCCAGCGAAAGTCTATACGTACTGTTTTTTGTGGTCTAGAGCAGTACTTTTACTTCATTTTATGTTACTACGTTACAACATATTGTTACTCTATGACATTAAAACGTTACTTGTTAATGATATTGTGGTTACATTTCTATTCCAAAACGTTATCAGTAGAACATTTTTTTATTTAATGATCGAACTCATTTTCCTTACACTGAATCGGCACCAAAAAATCGACTGCCCCATCCAACCTTTGATTTCGACATGTCATGTGGATTCATTATGATATTGACGACGCACGAGGTAGATTTTGCTTGTGTATTTGGGGTGCAAATTCGAGAACATGATTGTAAATTGAATCTAGAATTCGACATACATTGCAAGTAATTGGATTAAATTCGAGGTACCCATGGTTTGGAACGTTTACCAGTTGCTACTAACGTTGAGATTTGAAGGATTTTCAGCATTTTTGGTTGTCATTTATGATTTTCTATAAAAATCTCCGACATCTCTTGTTTGAGAATCCAATAGAAACATCATATATAGTTTTTTTATCATTAATACCAGAGGTCTATTCTACGTTTTTGAGTCAATAACGCCGAGATTTATGCAGTATTCATCTATTTTTCAATGTCGTTTGTGATTTTCGTTCTACTCCTCTCCCGATCCATTACTTGTATAAGAATGTGTTATTGACGACAAACAAAGCGTTATTAGTTTCCGTGGTATGCTGCTAGAGTGTCAGCATGTGTTATAGACATAAGGTTATATGTTTTTAGGTTTAAGACATTTGTTATCGTTTCTATGTTATAAATATTTCTTTTTCCCTTATCTAGGGAAAGTATAATTTCCGTTCCTCGCGATTAATTTTTCGTATATACTATTTTCGTTCGCCATCACCACCCAACCCTACAGCAGACCACATTCGTCGCATTATCAAGGGTTTATTATGATATTAACGTTAAGTCAGTACAATTTCCGATGAGTTTTTCCGAAATCGCTACGCAAATAATAAAAATATTTGTAGATATCGAATCATGTTTGTAGTTGAAATTGAAGGTAATACGTGTAGATTCGAGAGACCCATAGCCTAATAAATATTGGGTCGATTGTTTGTCTTCCAAGGTTTCTCGAATCGGAAATACAATCGTCGGACAATTTCTGGGAAAATCACTGTTCTTAAAGTGCTATAGAAGGGGACGTAACTGTCTTTCCGTAACAATGATATGTTACTACTTAGTCAAACGTTGTTTATTAAATGTAAGACATATGTTAGTTTTGCTATGTTTAAAGTATTTTTATTAAATAAACATTTGTTATTACCATACGAACAGATAAGTTCTTTTTGTTGAAGAAAGGTTATCTTTACGAAACAATATGTTATAGATGTTGAGTGAAATGATCCTTTCAAGAGGATATGTTATATCATTGATGTAAAGGTCATACTTGTCAACATATATGTTATATTTGTTGAAAGAAATGGTACTTCTTCTGAAAGACGTGTTAATCGACTGTAAAGCGTTGAAATTCATATAAATACCAAATATTCTTAGTTTCCCATTACAAAATACCCCATTACCAAATATTCGAATACTCCTGATATTCGAATACTCCTGAGTCAACATTTTTATTAACTGTAAGACTTATGTTAGTTTCTGCTACCTTATACGTATTTGTTATAAGTAAAAAGTTGTTATAAACCATACTAACGGATATGTTATATTTGCTGAAGGTAGGGTTATCCTCACGGAATGATATGTTATAAGTTCTAGAAGCAAATGTTATCAGCACCATAAGATCTATTCGAAAGGGGAAGGAAATGTTATCTATGCTGACATATATGTTGTAGTTGAAAGAAATGGTATTTTTCTCTGAAAGACGTGTTAGTCGACTGTAAAAGGTTGAAATTTATATTAATACCAAATATTTTTCTTTATCACATTACAAAATAGCCCATTACCAAATATTTGTATACTCCTGAGTTAACATTTGTTATTAACTGTAAAGACTTATGTTAGTTTATGCTATCTTATAGGTATTTGTTATAGTACATTTGTTATAAACCATACGAACGGACATGTTATATTGTTTTGAAGGAGGTTATCTTCACGAAACATTGTGTTATATATGTTGAAGGAAATGTTATCCACACTAGAGGATTTGTTGTTGTCGTTGAAGGAAAGGTTATGTTGACGAACACAAATGTTATTACTGTTCAAAGAAATGGTACTTTTCTGAAAGACGTGTTACTCGACTATTTCTGCAATTAAATTTAGATGAATACCAATAATCGTATTATCCCATTGCAACCACAGACAATTGTTGCTACATATGACAAAAGGTACAAAAGAACTTCACATAGACAAAATCTTAGCTGTGCAAAATCTAGACGACAAGATTGCAGCAAACACTAGATTGGTTCTTTGCACGTCTGACGGTTGTGCCCGTTCTTCGTACATTTTCCACACTTTAGTGGACGGGCATCTCGAATTTGTGAAGGGATTCTTTTTTATCGTGGACGGCCTGGGGGTCTTTGAACGTCTGGTTCAGTAACATCTCTGGGTATAGACTCGCCACTTGCAAAATTAGAAGGGATTGGACTTATTGAAGACATGTACGCCTCTTTGTATTTTGCTAAGCTGTAATAGGTGCCGCAGAAGTCGTATGGTGAAAGCTGCAACGAGAGAATGCACGAGCATGCATGCTTACATGGAATGCTCACTAACTCGAAGTGTCTGCAAGAACACGTTTTGTTGTTTTAAGTAGACGGCATATTTTTTTCCCATTTTCTGAGACTTCAAACTGCCACCCAGAAGAAGCATCAACATGCAATGTCCGAGATTCATCGTTGACTTTCAATTTCCTCTCGGGCTTGCTATTTAAGCGTCCGAAGTTTCCATGCACTTCAGCTCTTTTGTCATTCAACATTACCATTACTTTTCGTCTTATTTCATCCACCAAAGCAACAATTGGTAGTGCTCTAGCCGTACGAACCCAATTGTTTCCAACTTTCAGAAATGTTGTTGTCGAGAATTCCCCATCTGTTGCCCAAAACAATATAGTAGCCCAACAGTTTGGATTCGTGTCTCTTGCTTATGTGCAGCGAATGTTTCTTCAAATGCTGAAACGAAGTTTCTGAAATCATCCACGTAAGGAGAGTATGCTGCATTCTTCAACTTTGTTGTCCATTGCTACTTGTTCCTATATGGGTATTTTCGCAGCACCTGAGCAATGACAGTCCACCAATAAACTGAAACGAAAGTCGAATACGAAATCCACTATGAAAATAACAGAATAACAACCATTAAACCAACTGCATAACCTGTGTCTTGAAATTGTCCACCACATGCCTTAGACAATATTCATGGTGGTGAGACCCTGGAAATACCGAGGGAACGCCATTAACCAAGCCAACATGCCGGTCCGAAAAAAAATGTATATTCATTGAAGTTATCTCTTCCATGATAGCATAAGAGGTGTCTTAGCTTCAACAAAGCCATTCCAATTAAGGTCACTCTCTACGTCAACCACTACGTAAAAAAAAAAGTTAATACGATGTATGCTTGCGCAAAGTAAGTATATTTTTTGTGAAACTCTAACCTGCGAACGCAACAGTAAACAGCCCATCGTTTCCATCCTTCGCCACGGCACTAAGCAAACAGCCTTTGTAGTTGTTCTTGATGTGTGTTCCATCAAGGAAGATTAATGGTCTACGACCCCTTATAAAGCCAACTATACAAGCATAGAAACTCAGAAACATTCTCCTAAATTTATTCGTACCGGCCTGAAGTTCATAGTCTGCTACAGAACCTGGATTTGTACTCTTTACATCGTGGCAATACCACCTCAATCTTTCATAAGAACCTCTTTGAATCCCATGAATATTCCTTATGGCTATTTCTTTCCCTGACCATGCTCTGTGATATGGAATTTTAACTCCATAATCTCGCAGCATATCATTCTTCATAGTATAGGGCTTGTAAAGAGGCTCGATACCCAGCTTAGGCTGAAGTAACTCGGCAATCAATCTAGTATCTGCTTTTGGGTGGTCGCGAGTTAGCAGACTGGATTCCCCACATGTGTGGTCGAGGTACAACTTCTTATGCTGAATATGCCATCATTTTTCCTTCGAGCTGCGTATATCCTCCACTTACACCCTTCCACATTGCAAACTGTGATGATCTTCTGAGGGTCATTTTTAATGTACTTGAATGACTTCCTTCTCGCAATTGCGTACCTTTTAAGTTTGCTAGAAAGTCTGTAGCACCCTCAAATACTTGACCTTCACCTTCAATTCCACGAATCCAGCAATCGAATGAGTCTGCATTTGGTGAACATCGATAAGTTAAGTCTTGAACTTGTGACGGCAGCTGCTGTGTCTATTTTGTCCGACACAACCACAGCGTCATTGTTGACAGCTTCTTGAGAAACTCCTCCTTGTCGATAACTTCAGTTGCCCGTTCTTCAGGACGCCGTCAATATTTTGCTGAATAATATATCTATTATCAGAATAATCAAAGAAGAACATCGAATAACAACGAATTAATATATACACACTCACCGCTACATGCGTTAGGAAAAAATATATCGCTACGCCCTCACCATAACGCGTTTCGTAAAACGCCGGAGAAATGTACTTGAACCACACGTCGATTAAATCTGAAATAACAGCATGTCCCACCGTCATCTCAGACAAATGTGAGCCCTTCAAAGTCATCAACTCGTCTTCCCAAAGGACACACCTGAAAAATTACCAACTTTTAGCTGTGAACAGAAAAAAAAACGGAAATAAAACGAAGAACGTGGCCACACACTTACTCGTAGTCGCCTTTCTCGATAAACTGGTCCACAAGTGCTCTTTCGTCCACGGAAAGTGACTCTTTTGCAGGATATTATCTAGCAATTGGAGCTGCCACCGTCTTTTTTGACTTCCCAGTTTTCTTTGTTGCAATCATTTTGATCCGGACCTTCTTCGTAGGAGGCGGAGTACTCCCAGGAGAGGCGTAACGAATGCTTCGTCCCTTCGTCGAGTCCTATCGGCCCTTGCCATCACACTTTGCGCGATCAACGCATTAGATGCAGCAGCATACTGCTTGTACTCTTGGTCGACAGTGGGACCCACTCCAATATATTGACTAAGTATATTCTTAAATCGTAGCATCGAGAGCCTTCTCAGCCTTTGTATCCTCCACACCCTTCTCAGCCTTCTCATCATCGACAGACTTGCCAGCCTTCTCTCCGTCTCCACACCCTTCTCAGCCTCATCTACTTCCGTCTCAGTAACCTCCTCAAGCTTCCCAGCCTCAGCCTTCTCTATATTCACCTCATGCCCCTTTTCAAGCTTCTCAGCCTCATCCACCCTCACCTCATGTTGCTTCTCACCAGCCTCATCCACCATCACCTCAGCCTGCTTCTCTGCTTCCTCCCCCGCCCTCAATCACATCATCCACACCAACACCATCATCCTTGACAGCCACATTGCCCTCAACATCCATCTCCTCGTCCTCATTCACATCATCCACACCAACACCATCATCCTTGTCAGCCACATTGCCCTCAACATCCATCTTCTCGGCCTCATCCACCATCGTCGCTCCACGTACCGGGGCCCTCGTCTTTAGTATTCCCCTCGATAAAAGTTAGGCTGACCGGCAGAGAGATGAATCAGGCATTCTCTTCTTTGCAGAGAGCAATGGGATGGGGAATGTCGTATGGCTTCATATTCTCGATCTCATTTTCGACTATTTCTTCAGTGGTCGCGTCTTGGGGTCAAGCCATCTAGTGAAGCGAGGAATTCCGTCTAGAATCTTTCTCCTGCCCAACGAAGTGGCGTGCTCGTAAACCCACACCTGAAAATTCGTCATTAAAAAGGTAAACACGAGAAATGTAGAAACTTGAACTCTAACACAATTGACTTACCAACAAACCAACTGTGCACCCTTCAATATATCTGGGCTTCTGAAGAATCGATTTCACTAGAAACGCATAACATGCCTGACCCCAGGCATAATCGTCGACTTCTTCAAGGCGTTCAACGTATGCAACTAGGGCCTCCGGGAAACAGTAGTTGACGTCGGAAACAGAACGCAAATAAACACCAGCAGTATATATAAACGGGCAAAATCATCTAAACTAACGCTATCTGATTTCTTCTTTAATTCTTTCACAACACCAATTACGTCATCACGGACCAATCGACCCCTCTCGTTTTTTCTGACCGGGAAAACTTCTTTCCAAGAGTGGACTTCGTCCCTCAGGTTTGAACCCAAAATCCACATAAGTACCATTTGCCCGCAGACCCATGAAAGCGGAAAACTCGCCCACCGAAATGGTATGAAAGACTCGAACCTGAAACTCGACGCATCTGGACTGAGGCGCTTCATGAACGCCACCAGTTTCCCCCCGCTGGGGATTTGACACGGATTTAAGCGGAGGTAAGCCGAAAACGGGGTCCTCGTCACCGCATTTTTATGGGCCTTAATTGCTCCTTTAAACAGCTCCCTCATGGTCTCCCTGAAAATTTTGGTTGACATCGGCTTCTGGGAATCTCGATTTTCTGACAGCTGGAGCATTACACCGGCAAAGAGGACCCAATCGTCTCCAAAACCGCCTTCTCTGGGGCTTCGTTAAGCGGTTGTTCGACCTCGTGGTCGCTTAATAGGGAAGTTCTTCTTCTTGGTTTCATTGTGATTTTTGTTTCTGAATTTAGGGTTTCTGTTATCTAGGACGAGGCTTATGTTTTTTGGACCTTGAAGATTTTCGTAGTATAAAGACTAAAAAGTAAAAAGCGTGTGCGAGACAAATCGTTACAGGTGAAACACGAAATGTAAAGAAAGTATTATTATAATGAAGGTTGATACTTATTTGGATAAATATCAGTTATTTACTTTGAACGTATTGTTATGATTAAGGACTAAAGTGGTAAAAATTTCTTACAAGAAGTTATTAAAGACGAAACATATGTTATTAGGTGCACATCATATGTTATTCGTTGTGCAACAAATGGTAATTCATCTCAAACGTTTCAATCATCACGAAACCTAATTTATGTAATTTTATCAAATAAAATTCAGTAATATAATTGTTTACTGCTAAGATTCACGATCAAATTGACTTTATTTACACCACGGTTCAACATTAACATCGTGATTTTTAGTCGATTGGGTCAATAACACCGAGATTTATGCGGTTAGCGTATTGTGAATCGTTATTAATATTCATGAATCGTTATTTTTGTGAAACATTAGGTATTAAAAGTATATTAATTGTTTAAAATCGTGATTGATGCGGTATTGGAATAGATGAAACGTTATTTTCTAATGATATCGGATTTTAAACAATAGCGGTTTTTAAGCGATTTTACTCACGGTCCCTTACTTGTGTACTGGTTGTGTTATTAACAATATATTAATCGTTATACCTAATAATATATTTGGTATTACTGGTAGAGGATTTCTTACTAACCGTTCGTCATATGTCATACTCTTTGAAGAATGTGTTACCCAGGAATCGTGTAAATTGGCTTCGGTCCCTTGCTTCTCTGTACGTTGTGTTTTATTACACAAATATTAAATCATTATTTCCAATAAAAGATGTGGTATTTTTGGTTTACTATTTGTTTCTAACCGAAAGTCATTTGTCAAATTTTTTGCGGAACGTGTTACCCAGGAATCTTGTAAATTGGATTCGTTCCCTCTTGTGTACAGGTTATGTTATTAACAATACATTAATCGTTATTTCTAACAGAAATTTGTGGTATTTTTGATTACAATTTGTTACTATCTGAATTTATATGTCATATTCTTTGCTAATGTGTTACCCATGAATCGTGTAAATTGGCTTGTGTCAAAATTCTTAATTTTCCATGATTAACATCGATAACTCACATCCGTTATTAAGATCCGTGATGAAATTGAGTCCAACTACATCATTCGACTATTAAAATAAGAAATTTCGTCGTTATTTGAAGAGATTATTAGATCATCTTGAAGCATTGTTTTTCTATAATCTTTAATAATTATTCTTATTTACTACTACGACCCATGAGAAATTGAGGGTCGATTTAATTGTCGTCTGCTCACTAAGGTCGAGATTTTAGGCAGAAATCGAGCTTGAAGATAGCTCGGTCATGAACTTTGATACTTTCGGCTACAATCCCCCGATTTTTGTGATTTATGTTTTATCAGCTTTTTTCTGTAATTATCATCCAAAGATGCCTATGTTTATAAGACCCATCACTCATCAGCGTTAACGATTCCTCCTTATTCATTCCTCATTCGATCTGCAACACAAGATTGAACCCAAGTTTTAGTGAGATCTGCATTTCGATCGGATGTTGAGACGATGGTGTTTCAGTGTAATTGTGGCAAATTAGGAGGTGAATATGTCATTTCGTGTCTAAATGATGTTTTTCTCTAAAATTCCCAAACAGTTGGTCCTTATCAGCGAACGAAACCTAAATAGGGCCTGGACCCAAAGTAAAACTATAAATAGGGTCTGACACGTAATTAACCCTTTTTAATAATAGGGTCAATTCGAAATCAGTCCCCATTAAGGGTTTGATTTCGAATTTAGACCTATTTGAGAATTTTTTAGGTTAAATGACCCATTTTATGTGGTGTAAAAAAGTGGTATGAAAAGATATATGAACTGGTATAGAATGATCGTTTTGTGTTACAAACTTCAACATACTGGTATGTCAGATCAATGAAGTGGTACTGAGAAAATAAACTGGTATCAGATGATCATAAACTGGTACCGAGTTATGGTTTTGTGGTACAGAATTTCAACATACAGGTACGTAAGAGCAATGAAGTGGTACTGGCAGAAAATGAGTCCTTATAACTAATTCTAATTTTTTTTGCGAAGAAGGCCTGAATCCTAAATGATAGTTTTATAGGGGGCCTGAAATGAAAATGCTCCATTATAGCTTTTTTAATTCATTGGACTGAGTAGTGACTTCGAATGAGACTTATATAGGCCAAAAAAGGGTCTCTACAAAAAATTATCTGAACTCGCCATCTTGATTTAACCTCTTAAAAAATAACAATCAATTTAAGGGTATTTTCGCCATTTTACAGGATCATTTAAAAAATGGCAGAGGTCCCCTGCTCAGTGACGAACCCAGGGGCAAGATGTAAAATAAAAGTTCCAAATTTGGGGGGTCAAAAGATAATAACAGAAAATTCATTGAGGGTAGGAAAAATATAAAAAAACGAAGTTGGAAGATTCGAACCCACATCAATCAAAACAAACCTAACTAATGAACATCTACCACTAGCTAACGAACCCCCTAGCCCCAACGTAGCTCCGTTACTGCCCTTTCTATATAGCATGCATCCCCTGTAGCACGGGACTCCCGACGTTGTGCAACAGATGCAATGGATCCGTGCTATATCGCAGGGGACCTCGGCAGAGAACCGTGTTGTACAACAGGGGACTGCGACGCTGGCAGCACAAGTCCACTTCTATATAGCACAGGTCGTCTGCTATATAACACTGGTCCCCTTGTCGGGATCCCCCGCGCCTGGCCACCTTATTTAAAAAAAAATATGTATTGGGATTTGAACCCAAGACCTATTACTAGAACGTATAACCACACAACCACGATTACACTCCACCCACGCACCCTATATAGCACGGGATGCCGACCAGTGGCGGAGCCATCCTTGGCCAGTGGGGTGCATGGACCCCACTGGAATTTATTTTTTCCTTTATACTTTTCTAATAAAAAAATATAATTATCTACATATTGATATAAGGAAATGGACCCCACTAAAATAAATCATTTATAAAATATAAGGGGAAATGAAATTCTAATATACAAATTGGACCCCACTGTCCAAACACTAGCTCCGCCAATTTGCCGACGTTGTGCAACAGATACAGTGGATCCGTGCTATATAACAGGGGACCTCGGCAGAGAACCCGTGCTGTACAACAGGGGACCCGACGCTGGAAGCACGGGTCAACTGTTATATAGCACGAGTCGCGTGCTATATACCACTGGTGCCCTGTCGAGATCCCCTGCGTCTGGCCACCTTAATTTAAAATCTAGACCTATTACTTGAACGCCTGACTACACAACTACACTCCACCCACCCTAACGTGTCCACATTTAAGATATTGGTTTTGAATGTGGCGCCCGATTAATAAGAGTATTACAATCTTTTACAATTGAAGCCATTTTTTAAGGTTGACCATGTGTGAAAGGTATTTTCTTAATTATTCTGCCAAAATAGCTAGTCCCGCTGGAACTCGTGACCCTCACATTAATAAGCTTTAGAGAAAGTGATAATCGGAACGCATAGGTACCTCCCGAAAAAATATGAGACTTTTCAAAAGCGAATGTTTCCCTAATCATTTTTGTTTTTTAATCAATATCAAGCGCCTAACCATTCTTTTTTTAAATCAACGAGAGCAATGATGGCAATCAAACGAACGGAGCCACGGAAGACGCCAAAGACTCATCGGCCACGGAGATCACGAGTCGAAAAGGCATTCCGCGTCCCAAACCCCATCGTCTCCCTCACCGCACCCCAACGACTTCAAAACCGCATACATCTCCTCGCGACCACTTCTCCCCGACCAAACGAACGAACGCATTTCCCCCACGCAAATCGAACTCCTCTCAAACCCTTCCCTTTTCTCCATCCTCCTCATCGCCTTCCTCACGCGCACGACGCTCTCTCCCATTTCCCGCAAGACTCGTAAGCCTCCGCTAACACCGCGTAAGGAAACACACACGCCATATTTCTCTCCGCCACGCCCTCGATTATCTCCAAATCCTCATAAATCGTAACAGAAATCCGCCGAGCACGGCCTCCCATACATAATTTCCGGGCTCGTACCCACCCTTCTAACAAACTCGACCGCTTCGACAATTTTCCCGTCCCTCACCATCGTCTCCGCTATTTGGTCAAAATGCTCGTTCGTCGGTCGAACTCCACATTTCGTCATCAACGATAGAACCCCGCCATGCATTCGCCGTAACTGCAGGCTAAAAGTACGCCGGAGAACGTTACTTCGTCGGGGGTTAGGCCGGCGCCCAACATACGCTTGAAGAGGTCGACGGATTCGGCCATTTCGCCGTTTTCGGCGAGACCGCGAATCATAATATTGTAACCGATCAAATCCCGCGAACCCATCTCGTAAAAGGCGCTTCGAGCGGGCCCCACGAGCCGTTCTTGCAGTACGTAGCCACGAGCGAGGTGGCTACGATTTGTCGGGCCCGAGGCCCGTCTTTACGGCTAGGGAATGCAGCTCAAAGGCCCGGCGGAGGAGAGGGCCGAGCGTGTGTTCAGTGGGCCGTACGTTTTGCCTGAAAGAGGAGACGAAGAGGTCGAGGGCGGGCCCGTCCAGGCCGTGGTTCGCGAGGCAGGCGATCATCGAATTGCATATGGCCGAGTTTAATGTGGGAGATTCTTCGAACAGTTGGCGTGCGCTCTTCGGCTGACTGCACTTAGAGAAGAGGTGAGCGATCGATGGCAGCGCTCGAGACTATAGCGTTGTGGAGAAGCCCGAGCTTTGCGCCGAGGCAGAGGATTTTCGCGCCGCCGTGCAAATCGCGCGTTTCAGCGCAGGCGTTGAGGAGAGTCGATAGCGTGAATTCGTCCGCTCTGAAGCCTTCGTTCAGCATTAGGAAAAGGTGGGATAACGCGAGCTCTTCGAAGCTTGATTTGCAGAAAGCAGATATCAATGAGTTCCAAGAAATCGTATCGACGGTTTCCATCGTATGAAAGACGGAGAAAGCATAGTCTGTGGCACCGAATTTTCCGTAGGAGTCGATCAGTGAATTGCCCACGACAACGTTTAGACATCCCTGGAAATTTCTCAAGACAGAACCGTGCATTTCCTTGACGTTTTCTATGCTCTCTGCGAACGATAGCATGATCGAAAACGTATATGAACTTGGCCTCAGCCCAGAATCGATCATGTCAGCGAACAGTTCCCAGGAATTCTGAATCATTCCATACGAAAGAAATCCTGAAAGCATTGTGTTATAACTCACGACGTCTCTTTCTGGCATTTCGTCGAACGCCTGGCGGGCTGCGTGGATTTCGTAGCAGCTGACGAGACCCTCAAGTATAGGTTCCATGAAACGGTGTTCTTACTCCCAATTTCTTCGAAGGCTCTCAAAGCATCGCCTTGTAAGCCCGCCTTGAAGTAGAGCTCCGTACAGCGATTGCCGACGTATGTTGTGTTTGAGCTGAGGTTGAGTTTGATCAGCATGCATGGATCGATTTCAGAGAAATTTCAGGCTCAGCTGCAGAAAAGCAACGTTCGATCAGCTTATTGAAGGAAGAAATCGCGCGATTGAGTTTCTCAGACTTTCCAAGAAAAGATTGTGTAATAGCATAGAATTTTAAGGTGGGCGTTCGATTCCGATTGATTGACTTATACTACAACGAAGAGCAACATAAGAATCCGTCTTTTGCCACCAACTTTTTGAGAAGAAAAGAAAGCTTTTGAATTTGAAGTTGATGGAAACAAATGCGTAACAGATCTCTCTCTCTCTCTCTCTCGTAATTACATCATCAGAGAAGGAAACTGAACAGAGCTTGAAATATCGCCCAGAATTTATGATCGCCGGAAGTGGAATTGCTCATCTCCCTTTCCTTATCTGCCGACGAAAATCCGCCCACCTTCTCCGTTTTCGCCGCCGCCATGGCAGCTTCCTTCAGAGGTCCCCAACACTCAACCCTATTATACTTCTTCGAGCTCGAATGGAAGAACACTCTTACGACAGCATCCATCAAATCTTGGCGCTCTCTAAAGAGATCAGCGTCTCCATATAACACTGCTTCGAGCACCTGCCAAGAATCGCCATTAATGTACGGTGAGTGGAAGCTTCAACAATTAGAATCGAGCTTTCTTACCAATGGCAGTTCTTTGGAGAAAATATGGTATCTGAATTCTGCAGCTAAATCTGATTTAGAATTCGGCCCACTGACGTAACAATGGACATTCAAGCACAAGTTTCCATTCACTTGTGTCCACTCTGCAACTACATCGTCTTTGCTGTACCATCCTTTCAGCTACAATTTACGCACAAACAGATGAAACTGCAGGGCTTGTAATGGAAAACAGATTTCATTCTGATGAAGTGGGATGATTTGATTATTACCTGATCACGTTGGATGATGTTCGAAATGGTGAGTGTAAGATTAGCAGTGAAGTCACAGTGAGAAAGGGTGTAAGTTCTTGGGACAATCCTTGCCTTGCATTGTTCTCCCATGAATAGGACTTTAAGCTTCGAAGCATCGAATCTTGCAGGTGGGCCTAACAATCTTACAGCCTGCGCAGGATAAAAATAGCTCATCAAATCACAACTTTTCAGATATAAGAGTTCACTGCAAAGAGGGGCAAACCTGGAAAACAAGAGGGTTGTAAGAAGGGTTACGATCATTCAATGCATGAGATAGGTGAATGAAAGCAGCGACGAAGGTTGTTGTTTCTTGAGCTTGAATCCATGGAGATGCGAGGAAAACGAAGAAGACGAAGGTGATGATAATGAAGCAGCGTGGGCGGCCATGGACGACTGCATAAGGTATTACTCATCCTCTTCGTTGTTGCATTATTGTGTCTGTGTGCAGTTGATTTTGTTTGAAGTGTTCAACACACATTAGTTACTTCTTCTTTGTTGCAACTGTGTGTTTTTGTGCGTGAAAATCTGTGTGATGCAGAGAGATGGAAAGGAAATTTGATCTCTGTGGACGTGATTTTGGTCGAGTTTTTCTGTGTGGGTTATGTGGGGTCCATTAGAATCCATGGATGGCCAATCACGACAGCACACGTGTGTCCAAGTTCTAGCCTTCCCTTCGCATGCTTATAATCTATTGGTAATTAGTATGATGTGATCAAAATTGAATAATCTATGGTAATTAGTAGGAGTGATCAAAAATTGAATGCAATTTAGAATTTAGACGCAATCTTGTAATCTCTGAACTCATTCATCAAAAACGCGCTTGCTTGCAACATACCCAATCCTTTTTCCCAGAAATGCAAAGTACCAAAATTTCCATCAAGAAATTAGGTAAAATTATTCGTACTTTTTTATTAGGGCCGGGGAAATGCCGAAATAACCGATATATCGTCCTTATCTATCGAAATGTACGAAAATATATCGAAAATTATCGTATACCGAAGTTTTTGGTAAGGTATGATACCGTACCGAAATTTTTCGGTACAGTAATGGTATTAAAGTTTCAAAAATACCTATACCGATTATACCGAAATACTAAATTTTACTAAAATTTTTATATTTTATATATATATATACACACACCTCATATAATATATTATTTCAAAAAAAATATATAATGGATAAAATATTATAAGGATCTTCACAAATTTAGTTAGCCCATAAATTATTAACTATACCAGCTTTATAGATTATTGAGGCCCACCATATTTACTACATTAAAAAACAAGGAGTTTGAATTGAAATTGTATTTTGTTGTTATGTAAAGTTCTTTTGTCTTACTAAGGAGACTGAGTAAAATATGTAAATTATTTAAGGTTATTTTATGAATTAAAAATCTTTTTATTTTAGAAAATTTGGTATTAATAATCCATCTTTTTGGGGGCATAAGTAGTTTGATTGACTAAAAATTCGAAAACAACGAATTACGAGTTACGGACAGCATGGTACAAAAACCTTCCGTGTGAATGGTATAGAAGGTATGATACCGATACCGATACCGTACCGAATTTCGGTATGATACTTTCGAATTTAAGGTTACCGAAATTTTGATATGGTATTTGTATGATTTTTTCGATAAAAATTTCGTACGGTGTACGGTATCACAGTTTTGGTACGGTATCTCGTACCGAACCATACTTTTTATACTATATATAGATATATATCACAACGGGATTGTTATTCTTATATTAGCCCAAACAGCGTCTACTACAATCAAAGACTTATGAGGCAGTCCTATTAATTGATACCAATTAAATATTTCATTTATTTATTTATTGGGCAGAGAATAGTATGACATGCTTAAGCTTATCCTATACTAAATACTAGGGTTGTTTGTTTCTTCACCCTCACTGCCATGAAACTTCAGAGAAGCCTCTTCCCCTTAAACACCACAGTAAACGTCCTTTTTTCTCCCAGTCATAGTATAACATCCGTACGGGCAAGTACAAATAGATTGAAAGCGATATTCAAAGGAATAAAATGGAAAAAAAATCAAATTTCTCCTATTGTCTATATATATATATGCTCTCCATTACAATACAATCAGAAGCATCATCAACAACCTACTTATGTATGTAGGATACTGATCTCTCTGAGCTTCGGTCAAAATGAGCCAAAAACAATAAACGCCAACTACTTGCAGAGAATCTTCGACAACTCGACTTGAACAACGATGGCTTCGTCACCATAGACGAGCTTTCGTGGTTTCTTAATAAGATAGGGTTGGAAACACATAGAGAAGAGCTCGAGTTATTGGTAGGAAAAAAAGATGGCTGCTTGGATTCAATCGAGTTTCTCTTCTTCTACGAGTCCTTATCGAAAGGTCGAGCAGAAGAAGATCGAACGATAGAGAAAGATCTTCGAAAAGCATTCGAGTTTTTTGATTTGAACGGCGATGGTTACATTTCTTGGGGACGAATTGCGGGTCGCACTGTCTAGGTTAGGCTTGTTTGATTCACGTGGAGACTGTAAGAGTATGATCGACGCATACGATGTTAACGAGGACGGTTTGCTTGATTTTGAGGAGTTTAAGGATATGATGCTCTTGGAAGATCATAGTTAGAGAATCTCTTTGGTAGCTAGTGTACATATGTACTAGTTTCTTTAAAACTCATGTGTGTTATATAATATATAAAATGCATTAATTAGTTATCAACATAATCTTATATATACAATAAAATGTAGTTTGCTTCTCTGCGTGCAACACGTGCCCATTTTCATTATATTAAACAATTAAAAGATAAAAGTAATGGAATAACCGCCCATTAACAAAGCGAGAAACACTTTATTTTCAATTATTTATTATTTTAATCAACAATGTTATATTAATATATTTTTTACACCGTGAAATGCGCGGGCATAAAAGTAGTTACTAAAAAGAGAAATGTAAACATGACAATATGAAAAATGCGGTAGTATTCTTTAATATAATATTATTATTTTAATTCATTTTTATCGATAGACCAAATTACAGGTTTATACCAAACTCGCACACTTAATAAAAGAGTAAAAATATATTCAGCCAATTTGATTATAGGCGGTCTGATAAATCACAAGATAAATCATTGTTAGTCAAATTTCAGCGGGCTATATCGAGATAGAAACATAGGAACCAAACAACAGAAATTGGGTTTTTAAGAAAGTAACATGCCCTACGATGTATGGAAATTAATGAATATATTTCTCACTTCAACTGTGCAGCAAAAAAAATATAGTAGTGAATACCACACCATCCAATTGTAATAATAACGCACAAGGAAAAGCTCCACAACAAACTGGCCGACTGCACTAAAAGCGTTCGAAATTCGAATCACATTACGCGCAAGCAAGCAAAACGTACCTTTTCCTCATGCGTTGCCCCGTCCATTTCTCATGCGAAGCCACGGCGGTATTTTGGTATTATTGCTGTTACCACTCCACTTTTGCTGCTTACAATGTCTCTCACCGTACCCTCTATTTTCTGCTTCATCCACATTGCTGTGGGCGAATGGGCGCTTTTGACCCGAGCGGCAATACCCACCGCCACAATTCTCTACAGTTCCGCCGCGAATTTTCTCTGCAGTTCCGTGCAGTGGGGAGGAGCAGTTTCCGCCGTCGTTCTTGGGATGGGTTGGCAACGGTGGAAAAGGGCAGAATGGTAAACCTGGAGACATGGTCCAAACCCTAGGAGCTTCTTCGCCCTGAGGATTCCAAATTGCTCTATTACCCGAGAGGGGACGCCATAGGAGACGGGCGCTCGAGAGGTGAATCTGTGGTGGGCCCTGCCCGATAATACGCCACGTGGCAGTGCGTCTTTGTTTCTTGGTTATTACCAGATAATGAAGAGACAGCAACGGTTTTAGAGCTGTTATTGCACGGAGTAGAGAAGCCAGGCGGGGCCATCTTTCGTCTTCGATGTCTGCCTTTTCATCGGCTGGTATGTCCCATCTGCTCTTACGTTTTCGGGTCCTACCTGAGTTGATCGTAGAGGTCGGAGCTGAAGGGGGAGAAGGGTTCCAAGGTGAAGTTTCTTTTACGGTCGTGGATGAGAGTGGGGGTTGTTTTCGACAATTTACGCCTCGAGCGTCGTGTTGGTCGTATGAAGTGGATGTTGATGTTGATGGTAGCCTTTGACTGTACGCAGCAGCAGTAGCGCGGTGGTGATATTCGTCCGTTTCCATGTGGGAATTCCTTCTCAGGAATTTGCGAATCCATGTATCTCGGAAGCTTCGTGCTATTTGATGGACCTGAGAGAAGTAGAGAGATGAAGGGTGATAAAGATTACTGATATGAACTCGAAACCCAATGATTAGTAGAACATGATAAGCAGTTCTAGGAAAAAAAAAGGCACGGCAATACGCACACACACAGTGTCCCTCGTTCCTTTAATTAGAAGAAGATTGGGATCAACAAGTAGAAGAGATCATCCATTTATGAATTAGCTGAAAGAGAATAGTAAGCATTACCTGTTTGTCATTATGTTCTGTCAACGTCAAGATTGAATCTTAAAGCTGCAAGCAATGGAGTTAGATGCGGTCAGAGAAATAATCTAGGCAAGAAGAGAAGATTTAAAGAACTAAGAGAATTTAAAAGAAAAAAGTAATATCTTCATAGATGTACATCTTAACATCAGATCAAAAACAAAGAAGACAAAAATATGTTTCGGAAGAATGAATTACCGCATATTATGGAGAAAAGACAAGTTAGACGAAGAAATTATTTGTCACTAACATGCACCAGCAATACTGATCCATATAGATCATGCAGGAATATAATATACCACATGCTGGAAAAATTTATCGAATTAATAACAGTTCGTTTTCCCAAAACAGTTCAAGCCCTGAAGTGAAAAGAACAAACAGCATGCTCATATGAAATAAATGTATAAATGCTATGATACAATTGAACTTACCTAACAAGAAACTGTTTTAACTATAACAGAGGATTTTTGTGAAACTATAACAGAGGATTTTTGTGAGGGTCATATAAACGAGAATAAGGGAGAAAACAAGATTAACCTTTCCACTCCAGGACATCGCGGACCTCCAGTGATGTGCTCTGCCGTTAGAATCTCTCTCTGAGCTAGATACTCAAGTATCTGCATTAAGCAGTGAAGCCAAAACATATTATAAACGAATCCAACTTCAAGCATTTGTATCTAATCTGTCATAGCTCTATGTATGAACTCATCTAGTAGATTGGAGTTAGCCAATGATAGATAGAAGATATAAAGATGACAAGAGATATGGTATGCTATATCAGCAACTTTCCTCGACAGAATTGCAGTTCATTAGTACAAGTGATTCTCCACAAAAGCTAATATGAACTTGGTAGGAATCGAACAAGTTCAATAAGGCAAGATGCATTCTTCTTGTTAAAAATCATCAAACACAACTTACCTTAAGAAGCTTGCGCAAGATTGGGGTTCTGCTAAATTCCTTTCTATATCGCTTAATTATGTTGTGCAACATCTGCAAACCTGGTAATTGTTTCATTATTAGGCCACTCTCAGCCAAAAAATGGTTAAGCAACAGAAAACGATATCTGGTCTTGAATTGACACATATATCCGTAATAATTACCATTTTTGTTAATAATATCAACCAGAACAGTGCGAGATTTCGTCTTCAGCAGAGCATCCAAGATCATTGAAAGATCTCGAGTACTGCCAAGGAGACAATTAAAAGCAAGAAGCACAAAAGAATATTCAAACAACCATATATAAAAACTGGCGCTCATAAAACCTACAAGAGCAGATCGGAAGTACCTTTGAATAGATTCACCATCCCCAGTATTCCCCGAGGCCGCAGTTAGAATTAGAAGCTTCAGGTAACCTCTTGAAGCATCCTAATAGGAAAAGACATTAACTCATAAATAACAACCTTCTCAAAGCTCAAATGAAAATAACATATAATAGCTTCGTAAATAAAAGAAAAAGCTTCACGGACAAATTGTAGGAACATACTTTTCGCTTGCTTATCCCCCTTCACTATCAAGCAACTGATTCAGTTTCTCCTCAACTGAAATCATTTCATAAACTTAGATTGGTAAATTATAGGACAGTAGCTCAAAAGTAGCAGTCTAGATTGCAACATACCTGCTTCCGCATGACTGCTCAAGGTCAGATCTGGAAGTTTTCCAGATTTATGTGGTGATGCAATCGATTTATTCAGATCAACGTTCTCATTGAAACTAACCGCTTTCTTGGTTTTATTTATTTTCGCAGTTTTTATTGTAGAAGTTGCGCGATGGGTTCTAGCAACAGAATTGGCCTTTGGTAACTCCGTAATCCTCCCCACAGCATCATCCTTCAGTTTCTCTCGGATTCAACTACATCAACCTCTAACTTGTAACATGAAGGAACAAGTTCTGTGCATTTTTGTGTTGGAGTGAGCTCATGCTGAGGAGATGAAGACACTGCTTTGTTCATCCACTCTCTGACTTATCCTCTACTTGCATAGATGAATGCGAATTAAATGGTATGTGAGATCCATTCTTAGAAGCAGCAGACAGAGAGCCAAACAATGAATCATCAGAATCATCACTGACATTCAACTGCTTAATGGCATCTGGAGACCCACTAATACAATGCAGTGCTTCAAACTTCTGGAGATTTTTCACTTATAGATCCAGGAGTACTCCCAGAGTGGCCAGCAGCATCAACCAGTTTCTCTTCTCCGAATCTAGTTTCAGATGGTTTATCAGGGATGTTATTTTCACTATTACGTGAGGAATCTGATAATACTTTGTTCTGATCACTTATCTTTGATGGACACGCCTGGTTCAGAAATTCTTCATCTGACTCATCATCCTGAATGATTACTTCGGTGCTTTTTGGATCTCCCCCCATGTAGCCTCGGCAATTAGACGAACCACATACACATTTTTTCACAGCAGCACAAAGACACGTACATAATTATAATCGAACGTAACTTCTTCGCCCTGTGGAGAAAGACGAACAGGAACACAGACAATTGTATTAATAGGAAGGCAGTTAAACATAATTTCAAATATACATGAATACCAATTCTACCAAAAAATAGGGTCAACAACCCAAGAGAGATATAGAAGAACAGCAGAAGATATGCAGGGCCATAATGGGCGATAACACAGTTTACCTTTTTAATATCCTTAATAGCAAAGAGCCCAACACACACTTCTCCATTCACCATCCACTGTCACACACATAAATGTCTGAGTTAAAATAAGACCAAATCTGATCCTTTCGCCAGATACACAGAAAAACGGATATATAGACAAACTATCATTACCATTGAGTAATGTACACAACATTTATAGAAAAAAGGCCTGTCTAGTTAAAGCATGACGCTATTAGTTGACGTAAAAGTTCAAGGGTTCCAGATGAAGAAAAAGTAATGCAAACAGGATCTTTCAAAGCTTTTAGTGAAGTGAACCGACTATAAGAAACGCTAAAGCTTATGATGTAGCACCATCAAATTCCCACATAACACAGTAAAATAAATCAGAAGAAAAATAACAATGCAGATGAAAAAGACTGCATACCTTTTCTGTGCGGCAATTAGGATCACAACTATGGTTTATGAAACGGCCCAGATTCCCTTTTGAACAAGCATCAATCACCTGAAAGAAACACAAAGTGCATAAGATCAGAGATCAACAACTGAAACGCCGAACCATTCAACAATAAACATGATATCAACATTGCACAAATACATATAGGGACATATCGGACCTCACTCCCGTTTAATGTCATAAAGTAGAAATGCCTATGACCCTTCAATGCGTAGTCCCTTTGCCTTGCTTCATAACTCTTCACATCAAGCACCTATGACAGAAAAGCAAATAAGTGGGCAAATGTGATGATTTGCAACAGGTGTGAAAGACTAAATGCTAGCATTTCATTAAGAGTAACTTTTCCGTGAAGGATTTCAATTTTCAATAAATTAAAAGTATGAATACTTCAAAAAGAAAGTATAGAAGGCATCTTTCTACAAAATTAAATAAATAAAATCTACAACTCTAAAACAAATAGTACTGTATATTGAGAACATTGACAATTTTGGTTATGCACTTATATCTTCTATTTGGCGCAGAAAATAAAAAGGAACATGCAAACACGGTGGAAAAATAATATTAAGATCATATTCCCAGCATCTCGATCCAAAATAGGCACTAACAACCAGCAATATAGCAATCTCCAATGAATGTCAAGTGCGCCGCTTTTTACTTGTCCATGGAGTCAAAACATTCTTATTTACCTCTCCAACATATTCAATGATAAAGTTTCCTGCAGAGATGTCTGTTAGCGCACGAATGCCAAAACCCTTCTTACCACATCTGAACCACTTCAGTTTAGCGTATTTGCGCTTTTGAAACTGCAAGTAAAGAAGATAACTGAGATTACTAACGACAAATAAGGAAATTTAGAAGAAGGCAAGGGATGTGCCTGTTGGTTTGAACAATGTTCACCACATGGACAAGTTCCCCGAACACACTCAATGTTAAGCATCCGATTTAAACACTTCGATCCACAACCCATTCCGCCGTCTGATGGAGGTTTGCAATGGCATACCATCACCTATCATATTAACATTTAGTTGGTTAAATAAGATAATAACGAGACTGCACTGTGCTGCGAGTGCAAAAACAAAAGCAAGCAAATATGAAGGGAGTGAAGACCAATCTCTTGTTGCTTCGTAGTGGAAAACAAAAAGGATGAATTACCTCAGGTCATAACAGGAAACAACACGGTGATAAAAACTTGCTATTCCATTCATTGGCATGGACAAGCACAGCCTGACACTTATTGACATATGGTACGTCATCAAGTAAGCATTTACCTCATCGATGGGCTGAGTTTTGCGGCTTCGATGTAGGAAAAAGTTCGACCTGATGTTAGACCAAGGTGGCGGCTGATCAACTGCAATTTATAAAACATTAACCAAAAGTCCTAGCAAGCAGATCATGAGATGAAAACAAACTACGAACCCTTGGACTGCTTTTTCTCAGATTTGTGAATGCTTTCATGAGCATCTTCCTCATCAGATATCTCCAGCTCTTTATTTATGTCTGAGTCTGACTTCTCCTGAGAATCGAGCAGTCCGCAAAGTCTTTGTCAGTGTTCTCTTGGCATGTCCTAAAAGAACCAAGCAACAAAATCGATAAACAAATCCCCAAAAGAAGGGAGATTATCTTTCGAAAAACTCGTAATGATGCATCAGCACCAGACTCAGAATCTCACAAGAGGGTATATGATGTTTAAATTTCGAATGTATCAATCAACAGCTTCTTCAATCCTCTCAACGAAAGTGAAACATGATATATGTACTCAAAAGAAAACAACATCGCCAGTATATATTTTAACTGCCATACAAGATATGTCGTGATTTCTACCTCCTAAAGCAATGACGAGTATATAAATGATGTTTTCCGTTAAATGTGAATGAAAGATGCGTTGATGCAAAGTGCAACTTATAGCAAAAAGCAACCAGTAGTCAGGACGTCCATCAAAGAAGTTACAGGTTAGTCATAAGTACAACAAAACAATACAAACTAATCTTGATGACACAGACGTCCCCCTATCACATTCTATCGGATGTGCCTTTTCTCTTCCAATAATAAAGATATCTTGCAAAGAAAGCCTGCATCGGATACAAACTAACGCCGGGTAATTATGATAAACAACTTAACAGACTAAGGGGCAAAATGCATATCACAAGGAGATAAGCATATTCAAAATACTAAGAACGTGAAGTTGTTCAATCTACAAATAACAGCTGACATACATGATACACATAGTAGAGTGCAAATTGTTCATATTCCACTGTGCAGTGTATTGTATCAGAAAAAAGCATGAATATTACCATCCACAATTTGTTTTTTCAATTTGATCAGCAAGTGCTGCTGATATCCTCCGCCACTTTTTGCATTCATCACAAAGCACCCATGCATTCTTTGGTGGCACATACTGATTTTCTGAGCCGTCCACCATCAGTCCGCTCGAAACTTTGCTAAACAGCCCCGCTGCTCCCAGAATAGATGATTGATTTTCTGATAGTTGATTAGAGTATATAATTGAATATTAAGACTGCATATATCAGATGGAAGAAAGATAGACTGATAGTTAATAGTTTGTTCATTCTTCCACTCTGCCCTGTATGAGGAGCATACTGAAACTTGATAATAGTATGAAATAAAAAGGTAAAACAAGGCACCTGTCATTAGATGAACTTCCACTCCATTATGGACCAGCACCTCATCCTTCTCAGCAACTTCAATCTTACCTAATGAATTGCCTTTATTTCCCCTTTTTCCAGATGCTTTATTCTTCTTGAATTGTGATTCTGACCTGTTCTTGCTCGCAGCCTTCATTTTCGAACATTTGGTGATAGGCCCAACGTTACCGTGAACCAATGGGCTACCAGCCTCTGAATGTGACGAGATGGACATAGCAACGGGATCGGAAGAATGATTAATCTCTGTATTTTTAGATGCCGTTGATTGGGTTCCAGGTACAACGATCCTTAAATTCAAAGGATCCAGAGATAATAGCTCTCCACCGCATGATTTATGCCCTATTTTAATTGCAAGTTCGTTGGCATTGCCTGTAGTTCTTTTATCAGTTAGCTTGCTATCCCAGCTGCAAAGTCCTGATGGAAGGTGTTTATCTTTCTTTTTACTCTTTTGAATTTCTCCAGAGGCGAACTTATACCCGCAACATCGCCGAAAGGAAGAGGCATACTCAGCGTAATTGAGCTATCTAGCGCATCAGGCAAACTATGTCCATACGCTTCACTATGAGGAACAGCGTTTATAACTTCTGAATCAGGTGAAGTTCCAGGATCTGAAAACCTATTTTCTGTGTTCGATCTCAAGTTACAAACCTCAGCCAGAATATCACCTTGAATGCAATCTTTTGACGCATTTGCGGAAGAACTGTCAACCACGTCAATGACGTCAAAATTGTGCCAAGCATAGATTCATTAGAACGTGTCACTTTGTCTAAATTTCTTCCATGTGGCAACAATTCTTCTTCAGCCACATCTCCCACCAACATGCTTCTCGGTACATCATAGGAATCAGGCACCATCTTCACTAAAGCATCTGAATTTTCACAAATATTAGGCATGTAACGGTTCCCAAATTTAATTTTCAAACAGATGGGACCAGTTGAAGCACAGCTTTTAGCCAGTGATTTTTTAGCAGTCCCCTTCTTCCCCTTACTGCCACTTTTTCTACTTGTTTCTTTCTGTTTCCAGTATTTGAGGCAACATGGGTGCTACGCAAATCTGGAAAGATATTCCCAGTAGGGCCCAATTCAAAAGTTCGAGGCCGCTTTGTCACCGAACTTCTTCTTCTTCTTGAGATCAGCAAAGAATCAAAATCCACTAACGGGTTTTCCTGGGTGTTTTTCTATGATTTCTTGAGGGTTTTACAGACTTCAGCTTCTGGTTCGACTTATTACCTCGTCTACTCTTGCTGGAAGATGTATAAACAATTAGAGCCTGATTGTCCTTACAGACCTCATCAATTCTGTTTGGAACCTCTGCTACACCATCCCTTTGCATCGACGGCTCAGAAACACTTGCAAAGTCAAATGAACGTAAAATATCAGTATCTTCGATCTGGTCGAGTGTCTGCAGTGATACATCTTCACCACGGGAAGCAAAAGCAGTGATTTTCGCCACATCGTCTCCTTCTTTGGATCTCTCAACAACGTTGAACGAATCGAAAGCTGAAATAAGAGCATTATCATCTGACACATGAGCTGTCACCATCCTGGCAGTTGACTCATGAACTTCTGAATAATAGGATCCATCTTGCACTAGAGGCACAGATAGTTTTCCTAGATCAAGGCCGTTCAAGGATGAATCTTCCTCCAACTGCCCATCTCTTTCAGAAAGTGGTGTCCCGGCAAGCATACTAACCTGTTCACTAAGATTTCATTATAGCGAAGAAAAACTTCCGGAAAGAGTCGACCCATGCAAACGCTTTCCAAAAAATAGAGGGAACATCTCACATTTACTAAAGCTGTGGATAAGTGAATGCATTAAACACGTTCCAAGATATGACACAAAACAAACACAACTTAAAACAAAAATTACTGCCAAATGGCAATAGCATTAATATGCTGGCAATATATAACACTCAGCAATAGCATAGAGAAAATAAATAACAATATTGTTCACTTCAACTTCATATACATCAACGAAAAGGAATCAGAAGACCTTTAGTCAAGAGAAGAAAGTAAAGTGTCTGCTATTGGATCATGTTAAAGCATTTTAGTGATTAATTCAATTGAAGTGATGTCTGCCACACCAAAAAAAAACAACCCAGAACCATGTGACATTCCAATTTGATATCAAACAAAACCAAGTAAAACTCTACTTACCAAGTTTGGAGCAACACACACTTGAAAAATACAAATCTGTTCAGCGTCAAGAATTCATCGTTATTCATTTCTCCGATAACTAAATTAGATCATCAGCGCACAACCAATATGCACATATAACATAGATAGGAAAAACATACCCCGTAACACAATTTATCGTCCCGGATAAATGCACTCAAGCATAAATTTACAACTTGATAAAATAAATGAAGGATGCGTGGCACAAATGCAGGACAATCAGATGAAAAAATGTATGATCCCGGACAAACGTGAGGCAAAAGGCAAGGTTGCTGATTAAATTTGACTAGAAAAGAACCCTAATTGACCAACACACAAGATATCAATGCTGAACCACATTGAGATCTAGGAACTCAATTAACCGACGCACCGTCAATAAACTTCGAACCCGCACCACAAAAAAACATCATCCAAATAAAACAGAGGATTGTTCATATCCGATCAATTAAAACAAGTACAAAGGAAGAAGCATCAAACCTATTAGTGCACGACGCTACACATGCGTAATCTTCTCCTACGCAACTTCTCCTAGCGATTTGAATTCCTCGGCGCTATCAGCGTTAGAACGTCAGTTACGATACGGAAAAACAAGGAACAGTGCGAAGAGAGGGAAAATTGAGAGTCCGGCCAGTTTTTCTTATATAGGGTACGGTGTAATCTGTGTCTGCATATGGAGGGCAATTCGGTAAAAATTCTCAGGTCAACGGATATTATAATTATCTCATTGATTTTCCAAGGAAAGTGAGCAATTGGATATACATATGTACTTTCCTCCTTTGTAATTTTTGCACTTAATGAGATTTGGGAAAACAATTGAGTTGCTATTAAGGCTTTTTAAATTAAATTAGGGGTAATTTAACCCAAATTAGACAAAATAGGGGTAATTTGACAAAAATTAATAAATCGGGTGAAACGCGGTTAAAACGCGTCGTCGCGCCTATTGGACGCGGCAGCTGACGTGGCAAAGCAAGGGCCCCGTCGGGCCCGCGGGTGGGCCGCGTGGGCCAGCGTCGCCATTAATGGACGCGACGTCGCTCCTAATGGACGCGACGCTGACCGAAACCCACTAAACCCACTAAACGGCCACTAAAAAAACCCACTAAGACCCACTCACGTTAATGGGCCACTAAGCGTCGCGCCTATTAGCCGCGACGTCGCGTCCAATGCCAGCGACGACGTCGCCTATTTAAACAGCTCGATTTCTCGATAATTATTTCATAAATTTCATACATATCCAATATGGTGTCTAGAAAAATTCAAGTAGTTGTTTATTATGGCGGTGAAATCATACACGAATCAAACACCATACAGTATAGTCTTCAACCCATTGGTTATCGACGAATTCGTCGCGATACCAATTTCGATCAATTTCTTAGTATGCTGTACGACATGACTTCCGTCGACAACAATGCTTTCTTTTTAATCGTTCGAGTGAAGAACGAACACTATCAACACTCACGACTGTATCATAATCTCCTACTAGTGTCTAGTGATGCCGACCTCGCATACTTCTTGGATCCCGACAGCGAGCTCGATTACATTGAGGTCTTTGTCGAGACAACTGAGATTGTTCAATACACTAATCCTTCGCCGATGGATTCGTTTCCTGACATTACTTCAGTTACTGAAGGATTGACGAATATTTCGTTGCCCTCAAGAAGATATACCTTCGAGTAGCCGTTGCGTTCCTACTAGTTCGACGGTGGCGCAACATGAGATCGTTCATGACGCGTCCGAGATAGTGACGTCAGTGACTCCGAAGTTGACGACGAGGGGTGGGCACTAGACGAATTGCCAGATCCCGCGATGCCGATGATGAAAATGACGATGAACCAACCCAAGTGAGCCAGAAGAGAATAGAGCATTATACCAGTCTGTCCCGTTTAATACCTCTTATCAAATGGCTCCCCCAGAAGTTGACGAAACTGGTGGTGATTTTTACGACACGGACGATCCCGCATTTTACGTAGGTATGACGTTAATAGCAAGAACAATTAAAATGTGCTGTTAACGATTACCATTTGAGGGTTGTTAGACGTGAGTACCACGTGACGAAAGTAACAGAACCGCATGGAGCGTGAGATGCAATCACAGCGACGACTGTAACTGGACACTGCGTGCAGTCTTCAAACCGAAAAGTTTTTTCTGGAAGGTGACGAGATACGGAGGACCGCACACATGCTTCACGCACGAGTTGGCCAGCACGCATCGCAATTTTCGCGTACTGAAATTGCCAGAATATTAATCCAAACGGTGAAGAATGACCCTCAGTATTTACCTAAAAACGTGCAAACAGCTCGTAAAAGATACTTTTGGGTACGACATCTCGTATATTCAAGCATGGCATGGACTCAAGCGAGCAAAAGAGATTGTTTATGGTACTTGGGAAACGTCAATCCAACAGCTTCCTATATTCATGAAAGCGTTGCGACGTTACAACCCCGGAACGGTGGTGAAGTGGTTGCATCTTCAAGATACGTCTGGAGTAAAAAAATTCGGGTATGTGTTTTGGGCATTCAAACCTTGCATGACGGCTTCAAGCATTGTCGTAGAGTGGTCTGTGTCGACGGTACGCACTTGTATTCGAAGTACAAGCATAAAATGTTGATTGCATGTGCACTCGATGCAAATCAGAAAGTTTTTCCACTTGCGTTTGCCATCGTTGCTGGGGAGGAAGCTTACATTCTTGGAGATGGTTCTTGAACTTGCTCAATGTTCATGTATTGGAACGACAAGGGGTATGCCTAATTTCAGATCGCCATCCAGGTATTTTCAATTAAAAATAGATCAAGTTGTTGGTTTTTTTTTTACTAAAATAAGTTCATGTTACCTACGAACTGTAATGCAGGTTTACTGTCCGCAGTAGAACAGCTCGAAGCTTATAGGTCTCCAAACGGCGTGCATCGTTATTGTTTGCGTCACGTCGTCTCAAATTTTAACAAAGAGTTCAAAGACAGTGACCTAAAGAAATTGTGCCACAGAGCAGGGATGGCGCATACGGTTGAAAAATTCGAACGGATAATGGAGCATCTTAAGAGTCTACGCAAAGAAGCCTACGATTGGTTTGCGCGCTATTGATCGAGAAAAGTGGACATTTGCTTACGATGGTGGGCTTAGGTGTGGTTCAATGACGACGAACATCTCAGAAGCACTTAACGGTGTCTTCAAAGGGGCTCGCTTACTGCCTCCAAGAGCAATAGTCGACTTCAGTTTTCATCGGTGTTCCGCATACTTTCGTGGATAGGTACCAACAGTCAGCTGCGGCGATGCAGAGTTCTGAAACCGAATGGTCTCCTTATGCGTGGAGGATGTATAGTGACTGGTCAAATGCCTCGTTCCGGCCATTTTGTAACTGCATTTGACCCGCGAGCACAAACAGCAGAGGTGTATACTTCGTCATCGGTGACTCAAAGAAAACACGTGGTGAACATTCAAGGAAGAACGTGCACTTGTGGAAAATGGGACCAACATTTCATTCCATTTTCTCATGCGCAGGCAGCGTGCCGCCAATGGAATGTTAGTAGCACACATTCATTGCTCCTTTCTATAGTAAAGTAGCATATTTTCAGTCATATCAGGGAACGTTTTATCCACTGCATGACGAGCGACATTGGGAGCCTGCTGATTTTTGCTTGTCCATAATGAAGACCAACGTGAAAGAAGAGGACCGGGTAGGCCAAAGACAACTCGTATTCGCAACGAAATGGATCAAGGCAGCTCAGTCGGAAACAAAGTCAGAGAGGTCGTGGGCGTTGATTGTCGGCTTCGATGTTGGTTGATGTAGTTCAACGTTTTATCTGTTGGTTGATGTAGTATGTCGTTGTACCTATTTAAGTATTTGGAACGTAATTTTAAATTTAAATTAACGACTAAAAAAGCGCATATGCACGTGCCCGCTGATCGACCTCATAATCTGAGCTGTGATCATCGATCTCGTTGGCTTCTAGCCAGTCTGCAAATTTCCTCAGCGACACCTTCGTCCCGGTGTACGCCCCCACAGCAGGTCTGTAACCAGTCAGCTCCTCCAAGTAATCGAGCCACTGATCCTGCGTCCTGTGCTGGATAACACCACTGACCGAGTGACCATCAACGGGGAGTCCCTACAGCACACCGACGTCCTCAAGAGTGACGGTGGCCTCACCCACAGGCAAGTGGAACGTATGCGTCTCCTTCCTCCACCTCTCTACGAGGGCCGTGATCAAGTGTGGATCTAACTTCTGAGATCCACAACTATACACGCCGTAGAAGGACATAGTATCCAACCTCTCCAGAACACGACCGTGCAACCGCACCGGTCGTGAAAGCTTACCCCAGACGACACTCTCCAAACCCCTAACGGTCAAAGGTGTGTCGAGGGCACCATCAGCGTTGGATAGTACATCGTTACAACGATGACTATCCTGGAATATCAAAAGTGATCTATCGATCGGACCGTAATATTCGTTCGTATCCATCCTAAAATTAGCGTTTCAAAGTCAATATCGCAACAAAAAACAATAAACAAACACATAAATTGACTCATATACTAACAAACGAATCAAATAACCTAGAAACCCTAATTTCAAATTAGGTTTCGAAATTAGGGGAAATTAACCTAAATCGAGTGAATTAAGTAAAATTAACGAATAATATCAATCTACTAAGCAACCCACAATATGTAAAGCACATATTATACCAAAAACACAAATTTAAACGCAAGAATTCGACGAAATTTAACGAAACATCAAAATCAAGATTTAAACGATTAGGAGTTTCATACCCAAAAGAAGCTTAATCGATGATGACGAGGAATGATGGATCTATCACGTGGTGTTCGTCGCCGTGAATCGCCGCTGTAAATCGCCGGAATCGGTGGGGAGGAGAAGAAAAGAAATGGGGAGGAAGAAGAAGAGTTCGCGGCTATATTATCCGCGTCGTCGCTGCCATTAAGCGCGACGTCGCGGCTATTAGCCGCGACGATAGGTCTACTGGGCCGTCAGTCGGCCCAGACCATTTTTTTTTCAAAATCAGGCCCGATTTTCAAATATCGGCCCGATCTGGCCCGGTCTGGCCCGCGCATGGATCGTCGCGCCTATTAAGCGCGACGTCGCGGCTATTAGTCGCGTTTCACCCTATTTTAGTAATTTTTGTCAAATTAGCCCTATTTTGCGTAATGGTTTAAATTAACCCTATTTTAATTAAAAAGCCTGCTATTAATGATGGTAATAAATGAGGAATTAGTTTTGTCAATATCAACTTCAGATTTGTATTCGTATTTCAGCTTACTATTTTCATTTTAGTTTACCCGATTGCTATTCACCGCCCCCTTTTTCCTAGTCACCGCCCCCTAAAGGGCTGAAAAAAGACAATTTTGCCCTTTGAATAAAATTTTTTATTTAAAATCCTTTTTCAGGCAACAATTTTCATATTGCAATCAAACATTCAAATCAGACTCAAACAAAACAAAAAAACGTTCAAATCGCAATGGATCGACGAAAGGGAAAAGGGTCTATTCGCACGAGGTAAGCAAATTCTCGTAAAATTCGTTCGTACATAGATGAATCATCGAACTTGATTCGGAATCGATCGAAAAAAGTCCCGACCGAAACATAATTTCGTCTGGAAAAGTAACGACCGAATCACAATTTCGATCACCTCAAAGCCGGACCGAAATATATTTCGGTCAGGCCTTGAGGCGACCGAAACAAATTTCGGTCGGGTTTGTTTCCGACCGAAATCATGTTTCGGTCGGGACTTTTCCAACCGAAATCATGATTCAGTCGGAACTGTCCCGACCGAAATCGTGTTTCGGTCGGAACTGAAAGTAGCCGAAATTTTGTTTCGGTCAGGTTATTTTTTTTTTGTGCAGACGATGAGATCGGCGACGGGGTAGACTACAGTGAGCATTTTCGCGTAGGAGGTCGATTTGACTTGAGACCGACGTGGAAGCAATTAACTGGGCGAAAGGCGTCGCTATTGCTCTGGGTTTCGAGGTAATTATTTCGTCGCATAAGAAATGCGGTACAAAAAAACTTATTAGATGTTCTCGCGGAGAACATTATAGAGGCAACGAGGACGAATTGGAGAGGGTTTCGAAGTCGAACAAGTGCAGGTTTCCTTTTCTAGTCATAGCTCAGGAGGATCCTATGACTAGGGAAAGGTACATTCGTACGGGCCCACCTGAGAAATCCACGCACAATCACCCCCTGATACAGTATCCCGAGGGACATCGCCAGACTAGTGGGTTAAGTCGCCAGGCAATGAAGGTTGTAGAGGAAATGACTGCTGGCGCAGGCGAAACCAGCTCATATGCTCTCGGCGATGAGGGCTCGACACGCAGAAGATAACGCGACGATCAGGCACATATATAATTACAGATCGTTTGAAGAAAGACTATTCTGAGGGCCGAGACGTGGTGAGCCAGTTGATGCACCAGGCCAGACACGCGGGATATTATGTTCAAGCCCTGGGAGACGAGGAGACTAATGCACTGACGCATGTTTTTCTCGCACACCCGGACTCACTTGCACTGGTGAGGACGTATCCGTACTTCATTGGGATCGATTCTACGTACAAGACCAACAGGTACAAGATGCCTCTAGTTGAGATTATAGGGATGACTCCCTGTAATCAAAACTTCCTTTGTGGGTTTGCCATTATGGAGGACGAGACGGAGAGAAGTTTATGAGTGGGTGTTGCAGTCCCTTCGGGATATTCTGGGGCCAGGTGTCTACCCTTCGGCGATTGTCACTGATCGTGAGTTGGGCCTTCTTCGTCCCGTATAGGAAGTATTTCCGGATTCAACCATATGTTGTGCACGTGGCATATCTATAAGGACGTGGAGAACAAAGTTTATTGGACGACGGGGAAGAATAAAAAGACAGCAGCCACTTCACGCATAAGGCCTGGAAAGCAGTCATGGAAGCTCTGATGATAGACGCGTACGAGCGGGCAGTGCCTGACATGCGTCTGCGTTGGGTAGCCGACTCCGCTATCGTCAAGTACGTTGAGCAGACATGGTTGGTGCATAAGGAGAAGTTCGCCAAAGCTTGGACGAACCAGGTGCTTCATTTCGGGAACACCACTACATGTCGTGTGGAGAGTGCTCACAGCGAGCTGAAGCAATGGCTGAACTCGGCCACTGGGTCTTTTGACACCGTGTGGGTGAAGGTGCACGACCAGATTCAGAACCAACTGAATCGCATAAGAAAGGTAAATTAATTATTATTACATGTCAAACGAAATACTTATCTAATAATTGTTTTATGTTGACATGCAGGCATTGGAAGAGTCCCGCTCGAAACGACCCATTGAGAACTCAGGATTTCCATTCCACACGATATTATACCGGGTTTCACACTATTCAATATCTATAATGGGAACTGAGTTGATGCATGCCAAAGAGTTGTCGGATGAGGTGTACTCCCGGTGCGGATGTGTGGTACGACGTACCCACCATCTCCCATGTGCGTGCGAGCTCCAGCAATGTGTCGACAACAACTACCCAGTTGCTGCAGAGTGCTTGCACGACTTCTGGAGGACACTCACGATCGACGATGGAGTAATTCCCGGTATTTCTGATCGGGATTACTTATACGACCTCGTGCGTGAGGCAGAAACCCGTGATATCGCCGTTATGCGTGGCCTCCATCGAGTCGTCCACGAACACCTGTACCCCGAATCCCGTGTGTGGAATGAGCCTGATGTTAAGACGTCTGTAAAAGGTCGGCCGAAGAAGAAAAAACTCGACGAAGCGGGATCGAAGTGCTTGGGAGTCTCAATCCCAAGGGGTGGACGCAGCGGAGGGCGCAGCAATACCAGTCGTAGCAGTCAGGGTCGCACGTCATCCTCGTCTGTGAAGCGGTCTCGATCTACTACGGAGCCAGGTACTACTATCTCTTAATCGTAATATTGTTCAAACACGGGTGCACATCTATTCCTGAAAATAGCGTTCTACAGGTGAAGCGGACTTCTCCCACACCCCAGTTGGCCAACCACGTAACATCAGTCATCCATCCGTATATAGTTACCTATAAGAATGTCCTGGCTGACGGCAACTGTGGATTTCGCGTGGTCGCGTCCCATGTTTACGATGACGAGGAGGAATGGATCACCGTCAGGAATAACGTCGCGAACAAACTCGCGGCCCATTGGAGTCGCTACTCGGCACTGTACTATGGTGATTCACTTGAAACTGCGTTTGATCGTATACGCTGGGATGGGGGCCCTTGTGGAGCGAACCACTGGATGACGACACCGTGTGATCTGTGGGTTGTTGCGACTATTTGGAACGCTGTAATTGTCATATACGGGTACGGCAATGGGACCAACATCACGCGTTTTCGAACACAATATTGCCGCTGCGTGACGGTCGGACTGCTGCTGGACCGACCCGTACGATCGTCCTGGCGCACCTTGGGAATGAATATCAGCATTACATCAGACTTAATTTGGCTCCAGATTTTCCTATGCCCACCTTACATCCGTGGTGGTTCACGTATCGTACGAGTTGCCGGTTGGGAGATCAGATATCAGAGTCGATTCGCTCACTGGAATCACCTAATGCAACATAGTAATTTTTAGCTGTTGACTGTTTATTTAATTTTATTTGTATGATTTAATAGGATTATTTAATTGAATTATGATTATTTAATAGGATTATTTAATTGGATTATTTAATAGGATTATTTAATTGGATTATTTATTTGGATTATTTATTTGGATTATTTAATTGGATTATTTATTTGGATTATTTAATAGGATTATTTAATTGGATTATTTAATTGGATTATTTAATAGGATTATTTAATTGGATTATTTAATAGGATTATTTAATTGGATTATTTAATAGGATTATTTAATTGGATTATTTAATAGGATTATTTAATTGGATTATTTATTTGGATTATTTATTTGGATTATTTAATTGGATTATTTAATAGGATTATTTATTTGGATTATTTAATTGGATTATTTAATGGATTATTTAATAGGATTATTTAATTGGATTATTTATTTGGATTATTTATTTGGATTATTTAATTGGATTATTTATTTATATTAGTTATATATATATATTTATTTGTATCAGTAATTCGAACGGAATAAATATGCTAACAAATATTCAAAACATATATAAAATTCGTCCGATACAATAAACGAAAAATAAAAAAAACCAATAGCTACACGTCAAGGGGCCTGGCGCCACCGGTCATTGACGTCGTCCAGCCTGTCTCGGAACTCGTCCGTACGCGTCGAGCCGTCAAGTTGCATACTGGCTAGCATATCGGTACTCAAGCTGTACATCGTGCTGTACCACTGTATATAGCAAACATACGTACGATTAAACATATAATATAAAAAGTATGGCTCAACGATTAAATGACGTACGTAGTCGGAGTGGCTGCGCGGGAGTATGCCTGCCGATGAGGATCCCTGCTCCGTCGAAAGCAGGCAAGGATGAGAATGCCGCGCATACCAGTCCATGTACCCTGCAACGGTTTCACCAAGGTACTCCGCGGCGCACGGTTGATGTACGAGAGGTTGAGGATGTAGGCATACGAGAACGGACGCCAAGCCATTTCAGCTGCATCGGCAGAATGAACACCTTATACCTCGTCGGGTCAGCTGGCATGACCGCCTTCCGTGACTGACTCATCGGCGGCGGGATGACCTGCACGTACCCCAGCTGGCGCAACACTCTCGAGGGCGAGTAGGGCTCAACGGCATCGCGATAGATAACCCATCCCACTAAAAGCGTCCTCATCTGCTGCGACGCTGGATCGGGACCGTACGGCAGCCATGCAACCTGATAACATGTTCAAAATTTTTAAATAATTGTCGTCAATATAGATAAGACATTGTGAAGATACCTCGCTTGCCGTCATGAGGTCTATCTGACGGCGGATATCAATCAAGCGGTGGACCGTCCTCTCGTGCTGAGATACAGACCACATGCGTGATCGTGCCTGGCCAGGCTCCACATGATGTGGGAGACGATGTGGGCGGAAGTATGGGAAGTACTCTTAGATCCACGCCTGTAGTAATGAGGGACACCCAGCTAATCCCCTCGCATCCGCCCTGCTTGCCATGCCAAGATGGCGATAAAGGTAAGCGAGAGCGGCCGAACCCCACGAGTACCCACTAGCAGAGGGCAACGAGTGGTAGAACTCGTGCATGATGTCCGGCTTCACACGGTTCCCGCTCTTGTCGACGAACAGCGTCGACCCCAATAGAATCCACAGCCAAGCGATGGCCTGGAACCCCACCGGCCGACCACCCCGCATTCGCTGCATCACGTCCTTAATCGCAAGCCCACCGCCTCTCCAACCATCCTGAGAGCGCGTCCGCGGAGATGCTCATAATCTCCCTCGCCGCAATCTGCCCATCGGCGACGTCTGGGGTGCCCGACACCGTCGCGCCCTCAATCGGTAATCCGAGGATGTGCTCGACGTCGTGGAGCATGATCGTCATCTCCCCAAATGGCATGTGGAAGGTGTTCGTGTCTGGATGCCAGCGCTCTACAAAAGCGCACAGAAGAGGCTGGTCTAAGTGACCCACCATGGCATCTGTGAGGTGCCTAAGCCCCGTGCCATCGATCTGGCTCTGCGTCTCCGGCGGGAACTGGGAGTACCACTGCTTAAGCATCCCAAGCACTAACGCCCGCTGCTCGCACTTCAGCAGGGGCCTCTCCTCCTCACCCATCCAGATGCGGGGCGGATGTGCCCCAGATAACTAGGGATCACCTCGTCATCATATGGACCACGGGCTGTGGCCCCTGCACCCTCCAGGAATCGTCATCTACGACCCTGGAGCGCTTGCTCCCTATTTCATTATTCACGAATAATGAAAAAATAATTTAACTTATTTATCGTTAATTAATACACGACATCTTAAGTCAGTTTATAGAGGAGAAGAAAATAACTTGAGGAGGCCGGTACGACATCGTCGTCGGATGTCATAAAAAACGATGCTGCATCATCCTCCACATCATCCTCCACACCATGGAAGAGGATGCGGTGTGACTGATCCACATGCGGATCGTAATCCGCATGTACGGACTGAGAAGCAGCCGCTCGCTGCCGCCTCTCCTCCCGTTCTCTACGAACGGATGCGTCAACGCCTCGCGTCCTCGTGTGACGCTCTCCAGATCCTTCCAACGGATGGGATCTACTGCTGCTCCCTCCGACTAGGGACTTCCCACCCCTGGTCTGCAAATAAAAACATATTTAAAAAAATTGCGACCGAAATACAATTTCGGCCGGCACTGGCACGACCGAAACATGATTTCGGTCGTGCCTATGCCGACCGAAACATGATTTCGGTCATGTCTATCACGACCGAAACATGATTTCGGTCGGGACAACAGCGACCGAAACATGATTTCGGTCGGCATAGGCACGACCGAAATCGGTGCCGAAATCCGACCCTAAATCGCGTTCGATCGGCCATTTTTTCAAACAATTACGACCCGTTTCGAGAATTCATCTACGTACTATTGATTTTTACGACAATTTGCTTACCAGTCGCGATAACAGACCCTTCCATTTCCATGTCCCTGTCGGCGATCCATTACGTTCAGTATTTTCTCTGTTTTTAGTTTGATTTTGATGTATGATTTGTAAAGTGTTGTGTGGAAAAGGACTTTAAATAGAAATCTTTATTGATTATTATTGTTTTCTCTTTTTAAATTAATTTAAATATCATAAGGGCAAAAAGGTCTTTTTCCATCCCTTTAGGGGGCGGTAACAAGTAAAAAGGGGGCGGTGAATAGTAACTCCCTTAGTTTATTGATTTATAGGAAAACCTAAAATGTCGTGCTCTCCCTCGCTTTCTACATAAGTGAATCCAAAGAAAAATACTCAATTGTATAAAAATTTGCAAGTCAGTACCCATGTCTGAAAATTTTTAGATAAGTACTCGTTCGACTGTGCGTACCATTTTCCCGGTCTTGACGTACCATTTTATATGTGTATTGCGTACCACATTACACATCTCTATGGTACCCATATATGGTACCTATATACGTTCCATACGGTACCCTGCGGCAAGCTATATGATGGTATCATTTTTTAGCTATATTACGTACAACAATATGTTTCTCTATGGTAGCTAAATGTGTGATATGGTGTAACTTGCGGGGGCAGATACCAATGTGCAAAAAATTTATTCTGACAGGTACTTGCATATAAAAAAATACTGACATGGTACTGACTTTATATTAATGGGTATTTTGTAAAATTCGCTTCTACATACAAGTCGCTTTACATTTTTTATTTTTAAATACAATTCGTTTTATTGTTTTCAAGAAAATAAACGTGAATATTTCCGACTTTACCCGCCATCTTAAATAAAAAAATAAATAAGTAATAAATGAATTAAAAAGGATATAATAAAATTTTACTTTATTTCTTATCATTTATGCAGTTTCGTTAATCGGCTACTATTAAACTCAGAGGGAGTACATGTTAGGTTTGGGGCGGGGGCAATTTTATTGTGGGCTGATATGTTTTCATTTTTAATTAATTTATATTTTTCTGCACAGAATATAGGACTGGCCCAATAAATCTAAGTCCATTTACATTTATATAGAGGCCCACAAGTTATCAAGGTGCTATTCAGAATAAGAGTAGGTTCATATTATGGATGGTCTTAAACATGTCTTCATATGCGCTCAAAAGAAGAAAAATTGTCTTCGCATCTTCATATATTATTCGTAAATGAAGACAATCATTAGACTTTTACTCCCTAGAACTTTGGAGATCGTCACTTTCAGATGTGGCGCCATTACCTATTTAATGATATAATATAGGATTAAAGCTAAATGTTTTACGTACTTTGTTGTTTTATTGGATCCACTTGGAAGAAGAAAAGACAAAAAGAGTGGAATGGGATACAACACTTTACGTTGAATTTGGATGATTTTGTCCTAAAATCATCATTTTGGTATTATATTTTATGCGTGGCAACGAAAGCTTGGATGGTCGTGCATGTTCCGTCATCACTAATAAGACAACCAAATTACTTTAATTGATAGAATTTCCGAGGGTGCGCCTCTATGTTCATAACAATATTAATGATTATAATTCCTCAATATATGGTAGTCGATGGAGTCCAAAAATTCCAGGATACTACACTTTGTGTCTATGCGTTTTGCTCCATCCATTGTGGAATTGCTTACTATTATTTTATTTTATTTTCATGATGATGGTCAGCAAAATGCGCTGTTTGAAAAGCTAATCACCTAAGTTATTTGGCCACCGTTTTAATTTCATCAAGTAAAAAAGCACTAATCTTACTGTTGTATAGAATCTAGTGGCAGATTCTTTCAATCTCTTCTAATCATAACAAATATTATAACAATAATGATGTCGGCTGATTTTATATTACCTTCTATATTGTAAGAAATACGGGCCGGGCCTCCAGTAATTTATCCGTTAACGAGGCCCAAGCACATGCACCACAGAGAAGGGTGCCGGTATAAGCTTGATGGGTTCCTTCCTAAAACCAATTGGTGATAAGAGGAGTGACTCATTAAGCTTATAAACCACTTTACTTTTCTTGTGACTTTCGGTGTGGGACTTTATGCCACACGTGATATTCTAACATATATAATCGTATTTTTAATTTAAACAAAATTTACATTTTTAAGTGAATTGGTTATTTAATTAGCTATGTTTTCCTATTTGTTTCTTAGAATTTTATGGCTTACATTAAAATCTATTTATTGTACAATCCATCTGCCCAATTATCAATAAATATTGAAAAGGAAATATACTTGAATTCGGTATCTCACATGCTTAAAACATGGAATAAATTACTTAGGAAACAATGTACAATAACTTAACACTAGTATGGAAGCACATTCCATGCATGTTCAGTATGTAAACATAGATAAATTATTTTATATTCGAAGTTGTTTTGAAATTAAGTCAATATCTTTATTTAATTATTTTGTTTATTATATATATATATATATATATATATAATAAGAAAATCAATCTGTGGATGCAGTCGTAATATTAGCAAGGATAATATTATAACTATATTACCCAAAAAATATTATAATTACAATTTACACATCAAATTGATTGTGAGTAGTTATTATAAGGCCATGACGCTTAATAAATAGATAGATTATTGCCATAAAAAAATAAGTCAACACCCATTAAAAATCAGAAAAGAGAAAGGAAAAAAGACTAACCCGACAAACAATTATTAAACATGGGATTCAACCAAATCATAATTCAATCCAATACATACAACGACCCCAAATACACAAATTAAAATCAAATCAAATTAAAATCCACATATATATCTTCCACTAATCAATCAATAACTAGTTTTGAAAGGTTTATAAACCTTCAAGTCCTCAACAACGCCGGCGAAAGAACCCACCGCCGCCGCCATCGATATAAGCAAACAAACGACGCTCAAAATCTGAAGCCCAACCCACCGACGACTCCACTTCGGCACCTTTTTTGTCGCGATATACATTTCGACCGGAAAATAAACCGTCAAAGGCCAAAACCCCAACGCGCCCAAAATCCCGACAACGTCGTTAAAAAACGGCATGAGCATCGAAACCACTGTAGTCACCACGACGAAAATCGTCCTCCAAACGACCCTAAACACGTTCACCTTGTAATAAGACCCAAATCCCCGGATTGAAATCGCAATTTCCCGACCGACGAACTCGCTGTTGGGGAAGTACTTCTTCGCGTTCTTCTCTACAAAGGCGAAAAGGGGTTGGCAGTACACTTGGTAGGCCCCGACAAGGTGTATCACTATTGCGGCGTTGGCGATGTCTAAAAGCCAATAAGGGTCGAAGAATCCAAACCCTGTAAGAAGATTTCCAGGCGATAAATCGCCGAAAGCAGCGTACCCAAAGCAACCGCATAGCATGTAGAAGACTGTCGTGACCGCCACGCTCAGAAGCGTCGCCTTCTTCATGGTCTTGTGCTCCGAGGGCGGGGATTTTATGGTGTCCTGGATCTCAATTAGTATGAGCGAGTAGGAGTAGGCGAAGGCTATGGCTCCGAGGGCTTGGAAGCACCTCCAGACCTTTTGGATGGCGGTGACTTCGCTCGAACCTACGATCGTCCCGATGCTTATGCCTGTTAGGGTTCCTTGTATCTTCCCTGTTTCTGCAATTCAAGAATTGTGGCCGAGATAACGTCGAATGACCAGTTCATCTAAAAGCTTAAGCTTTTCGGAATGAATGCATTATTTTAATTTTTATATATTACTCCCTCCGTCCCGCTAATTTTATCACACTTTTCCATTTCGGACGTCCCAATAATTTTATCACATTTCCTTATTTAGCAAAAAACTATCACATACAATCAATATAATAATATTAAATATTCTTAAAAGACGTGTCAAAATATACATTTCTACCTTTTCATTGTATTATATTATTATAATAATGCCACGTTAATTTGCGTGCCCAGCAACTTATATGATAAAGTTGCTGGGACGGAGGGAGTATATACTTTTCGAGCACCCTCGCGTCTAGGCTGATTTTTCTGATGTTTTAGGCCGTGAGGATTCGTACTCAAGATCTCTTTGTTCCCTAAGCTCTGATACCACGTTGGATAACAACCTCACCTAAAATCTTAAGCTTGTAGAGAGTGTAATATTTTTAACTTTATATTTTCAATACGTACCCTCACGTATAGGATGATTTCTTTATTATATAACTTTGGGTTTAATTTGTCAAGTGGATGACCATGAGGATTCATTCTCGAATACCTCTTTGATCTCTAAGCTTTCATACCATGCCGAATTATTATTCCACCTAAAAGCTTAAAGCTTGTGGTCCGTGTATCAATTTTTTTTTTTTTATAATTATATTTTTTTAATTATAAAAACAAACAAACAAAAAAACTTAGTCTTGAGATTCCTCGTTTTTATCTATAAGCATACGAATACCTGCGACTTTGGAGATTCCGAGGGCCAAACCAATGGTGGAGTAGGTAAAGGACATCACAGCGGCGACGATGGATAGCCACCAAATCCTATCGAAGTCGGGGATCTGTGAGAAGATGACCTGGACAAGCCCGAACCCTATCATGTAAGGATTACTATTCACCCTACAATCCCCGCCGTGCCCCTTCCTATGGTAGCAGTTCGACCTCTCTATCGCCCTGTCGACCGACGACCAATAAATAAAGAACACATCCAATCGTAATGATACGTTAAGATTGTTATAACATCATTAAATTCGCTCGTATTTTAGTTCCTACATCAAGCTTATCGACGACGCTATGGTGTATCCTATGGCTACGCCGAAGAGGTTCAAGTACTGAACCGCCCCGCATAGCTTCACCTGTATTCCGCCTGAAAATTTGACTAACAATTAGTTTCCAAAATGTATATATGTGCATATATATATATATATTATATATGTGGATGAAAAACTAAAATTTTTTTAGATAGTGACCTAAGTTGGACCTAACGGCGTCCATGTAAGTGTAGTTCCTTTTCCCGACGACTTGGTCGCCGCATCTATAGCAGGCCGAGAGCAAGACCGAAGTGTAGTACGTCACTAAAGAGAAAAGGACCATCACGATGGGCCCCGCGACCCAGCCGAGCTGGGCCGTGGCCCACGCCAGGGACAGTACGCCCGAGCCTATCACCGCCGTTATTATGTGGGCGCTCGCCGTCCATACATTTCCTTTGTTTATTCATGTAACAAAAAGAATTAATGGTATGCCTATTATAAAGAGAGAAAGGTAAGTCATTACCAGTTCGTTTGGGCGGCCGTCGTCGTCGAAGCATTTAGAGGGATCGGCGGCGGACGGCAGCGGAAGAGTGATTGAGACATTATCGTAATCTTGATTATGTGTGATTGAGCCTGTCATAGTGTTTTCTTGGTGTGCGTGATTCCTTAGTCTTGGCTTGGGGGTATATTATTATATATAAGAGGAGAAATGTGATTAAAAGTTGGGTTAGTGTTATATTTTTCTTTTCATGTATCTGTGATGTGATGGGCGACGGAAAAATTTGAAGGTGGGATGGGTGCATGTCCGAGTCAACGTGTTGACTTTATTTTTGTGATGTGAAATAGGGATGGATGGATGCATGTAATATATTTTGTGATTTTATGAAAATGGGAAAATAGGGGCCTAAAAAGAGCATTTTTAGAGATTATGGGCATTTTGACTTCGTTTGAATGTGCAAAGTATTACTTTCCCAAAAATTTCGGAGGCTCGTGTGTTTTTTTTTCCATTGTGATACGCAACAAATGCAATTTTTTTTTTGACATATTTTAGGGTTAGTATATGTGAGTGAAATTGGCACGACCAATAGTGACTAACCTTTGGTATCAAAGTGAGGATGTGTACAAAATGCAGCATTATTGTTGGGAAAACTAACTTCTTGGTTTTAACTCAAAGGAAAGCTAATTAGCGTATAAAGACATATGCCTACTACAAAATAGTATTCTATCTTCCGCATAGTTCTATGAGGGCCTAATATATGAAAATTCATCCTTAAAACCAATTGATTAATGTAAGATAGAGTAACATCTCCTTATATTTAAATTTTAATCTGCTTGTTGATTTTAATTTATGGTGTTGGACAAAATATTGATGCGTATTTTGTACTTCATAATGTTTAATAGACGAGAACTCAGCTTTTGAGTGTTGTTATTTTTAAGTATGTAAAAAATATATGATTTGAATTTAAATTATGTGATATAAATCTGTGATGTTGGCCCAGCAAAGGCCCATCGTTTATTTAAAGGTCAAAGTGTTTGGAGCAATTGGACTTTATATGAGGCTAACTTCGGACCATCTATGATATAGAAATTGGACAACCCAAGGGCCATTACGTAATAGGCATCTACATACTCTTATATAATTGGTCTATGGTACCTATAAACAGCCACATTAAATAATACCGTCTGAAAAATTATTATCTAATTATTTATTGAATTTGATGATATTTTACAAAGATCCAAGTTAGGATTAGAGCATTTTATTATTTTAATTAATTTAGAGAGCATTAAATAATGGATCTTGTTCTGTTTATGAACAAAGTCATACACCCTCCGTTTGAAAACATATGTTGTTTTTGACTCTGTCTTTTATACAAATCGCTTTTTTAAGAAAAATGCTTGAATTTTTCATCATTACCCCTCATCTTAAATAAAAATAATTAGGTTAAAATTAGAAAATAATTAATTAAGGCTATAATATAAATTGTATTTTAGTTTTTAATATTTGTGCAATTACCTTAAATGACTTGTATTTCAAAACCGATAGAGTATTTCAAGTTGCCAATTTTGAAAAAAACAGGGATGGGGCTAGTGGAGTGGAATTATTAGTTTTTGTGCATTGTAAAATTGCAATAGTAAAATAGCAAAAGATATATCGGAATTAGTTGACAATCCATGGATGTATATTAATTGAAATGAGATGAAATACGCTATTTTTTTTATGAATGTAACATCAATAAAATCATATTAGGAACATGATAGGATTTCAAAAAAAAAAAATCCACGTCATTTATGATAAGCTGTGGATGCATGCACGTAGGATGGATTTTAACAGCTGATACGAACATGCCATTGTGATGGGCTCAAATCATATCGGAATTAGTTGACAATCCATGGATGTATATTAATTGAAATGAGATGAAATACGCTATTTTTTTTATGAATGTAACATCAATAAAATCATATTAGGAACATGATAGGATTTCAAAAAAAAAAAATCCACGTCATTTATGATAAGCTGTGGATGCATGCACGTAGGATGGATTTTAACAGCTGATACGAACATGCCATTGTGATGGGCTCAAATCATAATAATGTTTCCAAAAAAAGGAGATTTGTAATAAATCTTTGACAATGAAATATATATATGTATGTATCTTCATATACATATTGCATATATTATCTTTCACAATTTTAGTACATCATATATTTCAGTTGAGGAAATCAGCGTTCGATCTTGACCAAAACTACGGTTTTCCATAAGTCGATTGAATATAATATATAGCGGCCAATGGACACCAATACCTAATGCAATAATGTTGCATGATTATAATAGGAAAAAAAGCTAATATACGTATCCGCTTTAGAGTCACATAACTACATAGTGAGGCTCCACTTTTAATGCATTTTCACATGTATAAAATTGATATCTTACTATAGTTTGACTATCAGTCATTCTTTAGCCGTCCTAAATAAAGGTTTTATGGACTAAACTTCGCTAAGCTTCACTTTATGAAGAGTTCGTATATTTTAATTGATAAAATCAAAGAAATTGTAGACATTTTTTTTTAAAGAAAAGTTTATCATCTTTGACCCGCATGTGGATGGAATCTTTGATAAGGGAAAAATGAGACAAACTTGAAGAAAAGCACGTCGTTTAACTTGAGAATTTGTCACAAAAAAGGAGTCCAAAACTATAAAATTTTATAAGAAGAACCAATGTGGTAAAATTCACTAGCGCTAGTTGGGCGCTCGAAAGGGCGTAACGCCTAGACGGAAATTAGGCGGTATACATTTTTTTTTCATATATCAAATATATTTAACATTCTAGCAACGGTATAACAACATCAACATACATAAGAGCATCTCCACGCGATGCGCGAAACAGAACCCAAATCAGAAAACTGGTCCAACCAACACCATAACTCAAACCGACAATGGGATTTTCCAGATTTCTCTCACCAAAAAACGCGTCTATGCGTTTGCAATATTACCAACGCATAACTTTTGAACTCCTAGAAAACAACCCCTATTAAATTAATAATTTGTTTTTCCTTATAGAATATTTTAATCTGTCAATATATTTATTTATTCTTTTATTTTTAAAAACATGTAAATAATGTTTATGTATATTAAATTATATAAGTGAATCATATATAAATAATAAAATAATGTTTTTAATTATCTATTGGTAAAATTTGTGAAATTGAAAAATATGTGGATTGAAAAATTAAGCAATGTTAGTATGAAAGATAATATTTTGACAATATTATTTTGAGTTTGAGAATGAATTTAATGGTTGGAGAAGAATTACTGCAGTGAATGAGTTTGAGTTTGAGAATGAGTTTTTCAGTTGGAGATGGTCTAATAGTGGGTAAACATGCGTCCAAATGAGAAGAGAGAATGTATCCAACGCATTTTGATTTTAGTTTTGATGTTCGGTTGGAGTAAATTTACATCAAATTTTGGGTTTCGGTCTTGATTGGAGATGCTCTTAGGAACAAACTTTGGGTCTAATATTATTTTTCTGTAAAAATATGCCCGTAATGCTACGTACAAAATTAAATAAACTCACCTTAAATATACCTATAAGCTAAACACTTGAACATTTATTAAACTCACACTTAAAAAAACTAAAACTATTAACCAAACAAGTCATAAGACCATCTCCAACAGAAAAACTTATTCTCAGACCCAAAATACAGTAAATATCATATCAAACATAATCTTTCCAACCATTAAACCCATTTTCAAACTCAAAAAAGATTCTCATAATATTATTTTCCACACCAAATTTTACAACTTTTCAATATTACCCATGCATTTTACGACTTTACAAATTAGACAACAATTACGCCAAAAAAAATTAAACAATGATATTATTTTAAATTCAATAGAATAATATTATTAGTACAATAATATTATTTTATTGTACAATAATATTATTTTTATTCAATAATATTATCAAAATAATAATATTATCTTAAATTCAATATTAAATAAATGAGAAAACATTTTATAAAATAACTTTTGAAATAATATCACGTCTAACTATATTTGTGTGGGAAGTGAAAGTTAATTAGTTCTTCAGCTAGTATAATGGCACTAGAGACAATTATTAACTTTAAGTGGGCTTATTTGTAAGAGTTGAAAAGTTCTCAGTTCATGAACATTACAAACCGATATGAGTTCAATGGAGAGAGAAAATCACATAATCCTATTTTAGGTTTAGGAATGGGTATCCATTGGATCATATTTTTGTGTTTTTGCTGGATAATGAGTCTCCATTGAAGATGGCCTAAGAAATCATATTTATTCGGTTCCACGTTAATGACATATACTGAACCCAAACTTATAATTCTGCCACTAAAACATGATATATTATGTACAGTTAAAACAGCAATTGTATGTATACCTTAGGTAATAATAAATTAAATAAAACGTTCTATACATTATTTCAAAGACGGTTTTAATAGCACATAAATTTTGACAAATTCAAAATAAAAAAATTAATCCAATGATTAGAGCCACATTTTTTCTTCCTTTTCCAGAAGAATGAATCAATATAGCAAATAATCTTTTCAATTTTTCCATACTAAAAAAATATTACTAGGTCAAGAGGATGCAAGTGAAATAATGCAAACTAAAGCTGCAACATTTTCAACCCCACCCACAACTTTAGCATGTGCTTCCCCTCTTCTCAATCTAATTAGGCTTCATTTCAATTATTTTCTAGAAACACAATTATTTCAAAAAGATTATCATTGCCCTCTAAGTTTCAACAGTATCCTACTTCTAAGATCTGCTCGCAATAAATTAACTGTTTGTCTCCGACAAGATTCTGACACAATCATGTTACACTATACAATATCTGTAGATTATTTATATAATTTGTTGGAGCTTCCTTCAATTTTACCCTCTGCAATTAACAATACGATCCTTCAATTATTTTGGGTGTTTAAAAATTGAATTATAGTCCTACTTTCAATAATATACAACCACAATGCAAGCATCAAGGTATTTGAGAACAAAACACCTTAATATATACCTCCGAAAAAAACACCTTAATATATATAATATAATATATAGAACGCATACCACAAATGTGTATGCAAATATATCAATTTATTTTATATTAATAAATATTATTTGACAAAAAAATTAATTTAAGGATAAACTTATAATAACTTAAAATATTAAACATAATATTATAATTAAACAAATGATAAAATTATAAATAACTATGACAGACTGATTTGACAGTTTTCTTTATATAAGAGTATGACTGCATTTAGTTTCATGGATAAGTCAAGATAAAAAACGTTACCCAATATAATATCGTTCACTATAAATAAAAATCAATGATTAAAGCCCGCAATAAATAATCGACCCGCTACTATTGTCGCACAAGACCGGTTTAATTCATCCAGTGGGTTGGGCTTGTATAATTAATCATATCACTAAATATACGAAAGGACTAAAATACACATATTCCACCAAATTAAAAAATTAACATTTGTAATTTATAGGATAAAAATAAATTAAAAAAACACTAATTTTATTCATTATTTAATGACGATAAAATTGATATGCATATCTTATATGTTTTGTATTCAATAGAATAAGTTTTTTGTAAACTATGTATTGATGAATTGTACTTTAGGAATTTTACAAATAATAGTGAAATTAACTCAATTCATATCTTGCAAAGTGAACATATGAATTGGAGAGCCTTTATCATTAATAATCCAAAGATAATTTATATATTAATTTCCAATCTTTGAAAATGAACATAACAATAGATATATGTAATATATACAGTTGCTTCAAGCCTCCGGCGACAACTTCGCCGCCGGGCGCCAAGTTTCCCATCCTATATTACACAAAAGAAAAAACAAAGAGAAATATTTTTACACTTTCTAAACCACATTCGTTTTCAAACGTTGGCATCACAAAAATTCCCGCGAATCCTATTTTGAACGGCTTTCACCGCCGCCACCCTGGCGGCTGTTGCCGCCCTATTGGCCGCCACCACCGCCTTCTTCACCGTCTCGTCCACCGGCCTAATTTCAATTGCTTCTCTTGCCGTCTTCCTAGCACACTGATAATAAAACATTATTTATTATATGACCACTTCACCTAAAAGCTAAATGAAGTATACCATATTTCAATTTTATATTAGCTTATTTCCATGAACGTTTGTCTAGCCTGGTTTCTTTGTTATCTAGCATTAAGCAAGAAGTCTTTATTTAGCGAGTAATTCGAACTTGAGGGCCTCTTTGATCTGATCTCCGATACCATGTAATACAATCACTTCACTAGCTTAGGTAAAGTGGTTATTGAACCGAGCCTTAGTTTGATAGGGAATTCAGAGTGAGAATGAAAAGAAAACGTGTAGCAGTACGCTTGAATTATTGTGCGCTATGCTTTCTGCATTGTACCATTACGCTTTTACTTTTCTTTCCTGCATCGAATTCAGCATACCAAACGCACCCTTAAAGACAAGAATAGAACGCCAAGATTGTGAAATCTCAATCAGAAAACATAGTCGGACTTGACGAAAAACCAACTAAAAGCGCTTACCTCGACGGCCCTAAGAACGACGTCGGTCGAGCGCGAGAGAGGCGTTTTGAGGATCCCATCGGCCCACTCGCCACATCGACTCTCCCCGTTTCGAAAGGTGTACATTCCATAGCCTTGTTTGCGGCCCTCGTGCCAAGAACCTTCGTAGCAGTGACCGTTCGAAAATCGATAAACCCCAAAACCTTGTACTTTGTCTCCGAAATATTCTCCGGCGTATCTATCTCCATTCCTATGTGGTAATAGATAGCATTTCAATGATTCCATTCCATTGCCCTACTTAACGAAAGGGATGGCTTTGAATTCGACAAATGCTACTATTCAAACACAGTAATGGCAGCATTTAACAGCTACTTTATTAAATCTAGATTTTTCACCAACAAAAACTCGATAAGCCCATCAAATCAAGAACGGAAAAACTAACCTGAAATGGTAGCAGCCAAGGCCATGCTTCATCCCACCCTTGAACTCGCCGGCGTAGCAGCTACCATCGCCGCAGGTCTGAACGCCTACGCCGTGGCTCTGCCCATTGCACCACTCGCCGCCGTAGGTGTCGCCCGTGTAGAACTTGTACACGCCATAGCCGTGTCTCAAGCCTTGCCTATACTGACCTCTGTATCGACTACCCTTGGCCCACGTTTCGACTCCATGGCCGTCGTATCTGCCGTCGACCCAATCGCCTTCGTATCTGCCATTCACGGCGTAGTTGTAGACTCCACTGCCGTTGCACTTCCCCTTGTGGAACTCGCCTTCGTAGTAGTCGCCGTTGCTGTAGAACTCAACGCCTTCTTTAGGAGCGGGAAACTCGTCTTTTCCTCTGTTCTTCCGATTCCATCGGCGTTAGGCTCGCCTATGAACCACTGAACAGGCGGCGAACATTTCCTCGGTGTGACACAGTAACAAACACTTAGTCTGCGCCAGAAACCGTCGCCTAGGTGCTTTATAATCGGCTTTCTATCGAGCAACAAGCCTTGGTTTTCCACACGATGAAGAGAAGAACCGCCGCGAGGGTCAAAACGAGGAGAAGATTCTCCGACGTGGGTATTTCGTCCCAGTTGAAGAAGGCGTAGAGGGTGTAGACGGAGAGCAGTAGAATCGCGACGACCGGCGCCCAGCCGGCGGAGCTCGAGCCGGCCGCGGGCCTGGCGTGGAGCTTCTGCTCCTGGTTCTCTTGATCTGAGGTGGTCACGACGGAGATCGGCGGCGTTGTGCGTGCCCCGCCGTTGGATGCTCTTTGGATTGAGGATTGCGTCCTAGTCAGGCTTTTCTGACCGTTCATTTGTCACCACGGACGGTGGATCTTGCTCCTCCGATTGTTACAGCTCCGGCGACGCCTAGAGACGACGGCGCTCATCCTTTGAAATCATCCATTGATGGCGAAGGAAGGAACGAGCGGTTAAGGATAAAGAGTGGAAGGACTTGTTCGAAGTATAACGTAGAACGTATTTTGAAGTGGGGAAGAAAAGTAGAGAGAAAGGGGAAGGAGAGGAGTTTTAGAGAGAGTGGCATTGGGAAATGGTTAAGCGCGAATGTGATGGGATGTGGCAAATAAAATATGTATAAAGAATATTATCAAAAAATATAAATAGAAAAATAGATACTAGAATATATAAATTAAGTTTCACAAAAAATTAATACATACATATATATATATATAATTACAAAGATAGAAAGCAACGTAATGCGGCTATATGTTATTTGACCAAAGGAGATATGGACAGCAACGTTGGTTCTTGGATTTAAGAATATTTTTAATCGATAAATATTCACGAGTTCTCCTTATTTCTCTTTATAACAAAAGAAATTGGCATCGATTACTTTCAGACAAGTTGACGTTGCAACTTGTTCAATATAAGCTTTCGTCACATATCGAATATCATATTAAATGTAAACATAAAAAAACAAACTTTAGTTTCGTGCGTATACAACAAACAAAGCTTCGCACGCAACATTTGAACTAATATATAATGAATTTAATATGCCATATAGTTTAACGGCCGGCCCAATAGCAATTATTATTTTCCTAAAACACCCTCCATCAACTGATGAGGTAATAATATCACAAGGAAGAAAGTTAACTGAAAAGAGGGAAGAGCTAACAGATAGTAAGAAATGAACATACAACACAAAATAGGAGATTTAACAGAAAATGCGGTGAAAAACTAAAAAGGACTTATCAGTTAATTAGCTAAAGTGTCGCCTCTTTCATCATCGACAAAAGTATGATCATAGGATTCGTACTCGAAATCGCGTTCAGAATCTTCCATTGTCCTCCCATAGACGAAAGCTTTGGTCCCCATTGTGGTGAAAGGCATCAAACCGAATGCTCGAGCTGTTTTGATCTCACGTGCTACTTTCCTTTGGGCCTTTGCACTAATCCCAGTCTTGAGAAGAGATGATAAAACGTTAAAAACACGAAAGGAAAACGCAATATCGGGGGATGATACTGAGAATAAATGTTGAGGGTCGAAGTAAAATCTGTACCTTGCTCCTTTTTATGATGATACCAGACTCGGTGATGAAATTCGCCAGAAACTTCACGTTCTGCAAAATATAGAGCAATTAGTAGGTGGTTGATTTCAATCTTTACAAAATAATGTAACCTTCGAAGGAAGTTAAAGGCGATGCTATGAAGTTTTCATGGTTAATAAAAAAAACGTGGGATTTAAAGAAAGAGACATTGACAACCATACCCTGAAATCAGCTTTGAGTAGTACTTCCTCTGTTGTTGTTTCAAACTCTCCCCTCTTTGGAGGTCTGCGAATTCCAGGCCGTTTCAGGTCTAGGTCCTAAAGGAGCCACCAAAGCAAGTCATATTAACGAACATGTATGTAAGGCAAAACAAAACCACAAAGACGAAAGTGTTATACATCGATTCCTAGATATAGGAGATTTACAAAAGCAGTGCACAAAAACTAGAAACTACTTCCATGGTATGTTGCTGTATTGATGAATTGAACTTGAAAAACAATTATGCTTGTCAGACGATGAGAAATACTGGATCAAGATGGCCAAGGACGAATACGATGAGAAACATAAGAATAATGATCACCGAACTGATTATAGAACTGCACATCCATATCGTATGTCTTACGCTTAATCTAAGCACTCTCTCACATTTCCTTTCTTTACTATCCACGATCGATATAGGATGAAACGAGCATCTATCCACAAACTACAACAGCATAGAGGCCAAAAGCAGCAAGTCTTTCACAAACTACTACAATGTGAGAATTAGAAGCACGTATACGAAGAATCCTGGGAAACTGTGTAAACATCACGGAAAGCAAATACCTTCGTATCATAAGTCATGCCACCAGTGAAATTAGAATCAGGCCTAAAAGAATAATCTTGCTTAGATACTTCATCAGGATCAAACTCGAAATACGTAGCTGCTTTCTTCAGCTTCGTACCCATCCAATCATTCAAAGTGGTCTCACCCTCACCTAATCCATCCAAGAAGCTGGAGTCACTACGCCCCGAATCCATTGACGATCGCATCCCAAATTTAGAATGTGCCTTCTCAGCCTTGTCAAGCTTTTGGAAGAACGAGTCGTAGCTGGCAGAACCTCCCTCTCCAAATATCCGACGTGCAAAGTCGTCAGCAGACTCAGAGGAGTTCATGTCTTCGGAATCATCTCTACCCATGGCTGGAAACAGCAAATTTTGAATCTTAAAACAGTCAGCTAAATAACAAAATATGGCGTCCTAGAAAAACCAATCACAGGGAAATTCAGCTCCATACTATCACTCAATTCACATCAAACCGAAAAACATCTTACAAAAAATCAGCGTAAATTGATTACGGAATCAAAATCTAAATAAGTACCTCGAAGGGGCCTGGCAGAAAAGCTCGTCCTTCACAAGGGTTGAGAAATTGATGCGACAGCGCCTTTTTACCAGACCAAAAGACACTTCGTATCAGCGTCATTTTTCCTATCACCGATGAAATCTTCAAACAAACCAACACACAGAGCTTATAGATTTGGCATAGGAACAAATCGATAAGCGCCTTGAAATGATGGGAGGTTTTAAGGGTTTGGTGTCTTTTTTCTTTTTGCTTTTTCTTTATGGGCTTTTATCCCGAATAATATAATGGGCTACGCCCAAACAAAATGGGCCTATTAAACTTACGTAACCCATTAACCTTTCTTTTTTCATTCACGTGTATTTTTGTACGACTCCCACCTCCCTCGTAAATCTTTTGACCTTATTTACCATAGGTTCTAATTTATTACATATGATATAATATCTTTTATTATTATTATTTTGTAATATTAATACAACAAGACCATAATTAACTCGCATTATTTCATACGATTGGTAAGACATGTTCATTTTTTTTTCTCTTGGAACTACTAATGAAGTCGACAAGTCGTGAAGGTTTCATAATCAACTATCATCTAAACTTCGTAAAAGAGAGGTTAAAAACGAAAAAGGAAAAATGGAATACCCATTCCATTGCTCGTACATCTAGTCCAAGCAAGGCTTGTTTTTTTAGTTTTTATCCTCTTCTATTTTAGATATCTGCCATTATTCCCAATCCCATGTGCGTGTGGTCGATAATGGACTTCGAATATCTTAGAAATATATACCACAAAATTTTTACCAAGATATATATGATGAATACCATCGCTCACAGCAATTCGATCGATCTGTCGACATCAGCCTTCTTCAACACTAACACTTTCACTGACGGAAGTGATAAAACGACGTAAATGGCCTTCATACCACTAATGCTCTAGTGTAGTTCACAGCCCCTTCT
>JAPQWV010002088.1:0-64660 GCA_027422505.1 Craterostigma plantagineum | reverse complement strand
TTCCTCTCTATTTCTTTCTTTTACTTATTGACTATCATTCTTGTCTTCATGCACCAAATGAGGTGTATTAGTTGAGGAGTCTTTGTTTTTATTCCATAAATTAGGTAATGGTGATTAGATGATGAAGAGCTCTCCCCAACGTGGCCTCCCTCTCTTTTGCTTTATCTTATGGGTTGTAAATTTTCCTAAAGCAATGAGGTGTATCAGGGGTCCTTATCTTGTACTTGTGTAACCAATGAGGTTGTATTAGTTGCATTAATAGGTAAGAATTTTTTTTATTTTATTATACCAACCAACTTTATTAATTCCCTCTCTCTCATTTCGTTTTTGATGTCCCTTATTTTATTTATTTATTATTATTATATATTTTTATTTATTTATTTATTTGGGCTTTCATTTCTTTTTTTGGCTCATTTAAATTTTATTGAAGTACCAAACTTCCAACCTTTTATTTAAGGCTATTATTTTCTTCATTTGGCCCATAAATAAATTTTTGGTCCTTTTTCGGGCCCAATTGTAAATTTTGGGCTCGATTCGAAAAGAAATCTTTCCTTGTTCGAAAGTCGATTTCGTATATTTTGAATATTATTGAAATAATCCTGTATAAATTTTGTGGGTATTACACCCGTAGTGGTTGAATCGGTTTCCTCCTACAATGTTTTACTGGGACGTCCGGCTATTAACGGGTTTAGGGCCCGTCAACGTACCATCTGAAGATCAAGTTTCCTGTAAGTGACCAGGTAGGAGAGGTTTCAGGAGACTAGGTAAGCTCTCGTCGATGTTATGCAAATGAGGTCAAGATGGTAACGGGAGGTATGGAGAAAAGTGAAGGTGAGGTTAAGCAGGCGAAGCACACGAGGATAGAAGGAGAAGTAGGGGAACCTGCACAACTGCAGCCTCAACCCAATAAGGGCTGATGACGGTGGAGCTATACCCAGGCAAGGAAGGTTTCACTACCTAGGTAGGAACGAAGATGGACAATGAAACATCATCACAGTTGGTCGAATGTCTGAGGCGGAATGCTGATCTATTTGCTTTTTTCGCCTACGGATATGACTGGGGTAGATCCACAGATAGCCATGCACTACATAATCATAATCCCGGGAAGTCACCCAGTGAAGCAACGACTTTGACAACTTGGGGCCGAGAGGGACCAGGGCATCAAGATTGAGGTTAACTGCTTAAAGCTGGACATATTAAGGAAGCGCAGTTCCCTTCCTGGTTAGCTAACGTTGTTATGGTCAAGAAGGGGAATGGTTCTTGGAGAATGTGCATGGATTTTCGAGACCTCAACAAGGCTTGCCCCAAGGACCATTACCCCCTGCCAAGGATAGATCAGTTGGTTGATTCCACGTCTGGGTGCGCGATTATGAGCATGATGGACGCCTATCAAGGATACCACCAGATCAAGCTCAACCCGGACGATGTAGACAAGGTTTGCTTCGTGACAATGCCTTCCAGACTTAAGAATGCAGGAGCCACCTATCAGCGGATGGTCGACACAGTATTCAAGGACCAGTTGGGACGTAACATCGAGGTCTTTGTAGATGACATGCTAGTCAAATCAACCCGGGCTAAGGATCACATCGCTGACCTAGAGAAAGCCTTCCAGACCATCCGAAAAAGTGGTATGAATCTGAATCCTGAGAAGTGCACCTTTGGAGTGCAGTTGGGGAAGTTCTTGGGTTACATGGTGACAACGAGAGGAATCGAGGTGAACCCTAATAGAGTAAAGGCCATATTAGAGATGCAGCCACCTCGGAATTTCAAGGAGGTCCAACGTTTAACAGATAGGCTAGTGGCACTGAGTAGGTTCATCGCCAAGTCTGCTGACAGGAGCTTACCATTCTTCAAAGTACTTCGGAAGGGATGCCAATTTGAGTGGACAGAAGAAAGCCAAGCAGCATTCGAAGGGCTAAGAGATTATTTAATAATATGCCATTATTAACCAAGCCATTACCTGGCGACGAGCTAATCTTATATTTTTCCACAGGGAGCACGTCGTGGGTTTCGGTTCTCCTAAAGAAGAGGCGATACCCAAAGGCCAGTGTACTTCGTGAGTAAGACAATGCACGGAGCTGAAAGCAGGTATTCCGAGATCGAGAAAGAAGCCCTCGCGGTGGTGGTGTCGGTCCGGAAGTTATTCCCTACTTCTTATCTCACAAAGTACGGGTACGCACCATTTTATCTTTGAAACAGACATTGAGTAGGCCAGACCTTTCCGGAAAGATGGTCAAGTGGACAGTGGAGTTGGGTGAATATGACGTCGAGTTTGAGAGACGACGTGCCATTAAGGGACAAGCCCTGTCGGATTTCCTGTTAGAGTCCACCCAAGAGAGATGCCACCAATCTGGAAAGCTTATGTCGACGGTTCATCAACATCAGTCGGAGCTGGGGCAAGCGTCCTTGTTATCACGCCAGAGGGAGACACTACTGTTTGCCATAACATTTGACTTTCTGGCGTCCAATGAAGCTGAGTACGAAGCCCTGGTAAAGGCGATGGAATCCTCAGCAGCTTAGGGGCTACAGTGGTAATCATACACTCGAACTCTCAGCTGGTGGCCCAGCAAGTCCAAGGGAACTATGAGGCTAAGAATGAGAAAATGGTGAAGTACGCCGAGCGAGTGGAAAAACTGAAGGCAGCCTTCGACAGTTTCGAGATACGACAAATCCCTCGAGAGGAAAATAGTCGGACAAGACTCTTTGGCAAAGCTGGCCAGCGCCGCTGTATCGGAAGGAACTAGGAAGGTCACGATGCTTACTGCTAGTAGGGAGGATCAGAAGGAGCAAGTGGGATGCATAGAGGAGGAGGAAGACTGGAGAGCTCCTAAACTGGAAACCTTGCGCGATCCTGGACACAAAGATGCGGGGAAGTACCGGCAGAAGTTCTGCATCATCGGGGGTGAACTCTACAAGAGAGCTTTCTTCACCCATACGCCGGTTGTTTATCTAAAAAGGAATGGATGTTAGTGTTAGAGGAGGTACACGAGGGGTGTGCCGGAGATCATGCCGGATACAAGGCCGTCGCTCGGAGAGTGATTAGAGCGGGGTACTTTTGGCCCACCCTAGTAAGAGATGCCAAGGAGCTTGTCATGCGATGCGAAAGCTGTCAAAAACATGGTCTGAAGATCCATGTACCTGCAGCTGGGAACCATGCATTCCCCTTGTCCATCTGATAAATGGGGAATAGACATAGTCGGACACATGTCTGTAACCAAGGTCCAGAAGAAGTTCATCATAGTGGCTGTCAACTACTGCAGCAAATGGGTAGAAGCGCGGTATCGAAAATTGATGAGGCTAACATAATAAATTTTTTGTGGCATCACATTTGTTGCAGGTTCGGAGCTCCACGAATTCTAATCTCTGACAATTGCACGCAGTCTGCGGAGCTAAGGTCCAAGAGAGAAAAACAGCACAAAAGGTCCCAAAAGAAAAACAACGACATTAACAGAGAAGGTCCAGAAAAGGAAAATAACATAATTGTCCGGAAGGAAAAACAGTAAAGTAGTTCAGGAAAGCGGAGCGTTGGAACTTGCAGCAGAGTCGAGGACCTCCAAAGTAGCAAGCAGCTCTCGCTGCTCTAACTCTGAAAGCTGAGCAAGATCTCCGATAAAGCAGCAGAGCAGCGGGGCACATCAGCAAGACAGAAGTTGGGATTTGGAGCTACCTCTGGATCTCCGGAAAGGTCGGGGGATCACTCATAGCTGACATAGCTGCATCTAGGGTGGAAGTTGGTTCACGACTAGTAGTGAAGCCCCCTAGGAAGTAATGCTGCATGTAGGGCACGAAGTCCATCAGAGAGGAAGTATCCTGCAAATAGCCTTCGCGCCAGCGCTGGCTTAGCTGAGCCATGAATTCCCGACCAATAGGAGTGGCTAGGAAATACTTCTGGCAGAGCTGGATCCCCTTCAGCTTACCAACAACACTGCTTTTCTCCGCCTCACTTGCAAAGGCCTGCTCCAGGGTAGCCTTGAGGGTCTTCTCATTCTCTGCCAACAGGTCCCCAGCCTTGCGTTCGACCAAGGCTTCTTGTTCCTCTAAAAGCCTGCCCAGACGAGACGCAACTCATTTTCTTTAGCAGCAAGAGCAGCTGCACTCTCCGCCTCCACCTCCCTAAGACGATCCTCGTGCTCCTTTTTCCCTTTCTCGAGTTCTTTATCTAACCTGGCAATCTCTAGGTTCAGTTTCCTCACCATCTCATACACATAGCTGTCGATGGGTGCAGTACCACCAGGCCCTAAACCCGGTCGGAGGTCGCCGAAAGGAGACGAGGCAACATAAACGACAACTAGTGCGACCAAATATGTGTCAACAAAAAGCAAGAGGTAGCAAATAGAAACGAAACCAGGGGTAGAAGTCACATGGGCCCAATGATAAGAATCCAAATCAGTAACTCAGGCATCAAACTTGCCGTGGACCACCCGTTGTTGTTCGATCGGCACAAGGGCACGAAGGAAATCCGCCCTCTCCCCTGGTCCGTTCATGTCATGATTGTTCGGCATCTCCAACACCATTTTTCCATCGGCGCAACGGTCAACGCTCCACTCACGCCCTTTATATGTAAAGGGGCAAACTCAGAAAGGCCGGGCTGAGAGGGAGTGTCTCCACGCGTGGCTTTTTGCCCTTCGCCACAGAGCCCTTCTTTTTCTTCTTAAGGCACAGATGCAACGGGGAGGGAAGTCTTCCCAACAGCTTTTTCTTCAGAGTCCAATATCATCACATCCGGATCTGTCCCAACATCCGGTTGAGAGTTCGGGCTAGGAGACGGGGACCTAACCGGAGACTTTCTGCGAGTTTTCGAGCCGACGGGTTCGGAAGCAGCCTGACCACCGTAGGATTGGGGTTCGATAGGAACAGAGGAATCCTCCCTCTTGATAGGCAAAGTCTTGAACGCATCCTTCCAGGAAAACGACATACCTGCGGAAATTTACAAAGTCAGAAGAAAATCCAAAAAGGAGATTAGGAAGCAGGTGCGAAACCTGCTTATCCTCAGGATTGAAGGGGACAGAGTGAGGAGAAAGACCGAAGTGGTGAAGCAAGCGAGGTTAGGTTACTATTTCCACCATGTTGAATTTTCTCTCCATGGCCAAAGCATTTAAGAGGCCAATAGCGGCCTCGTTCTGACTAGAGCACTCGAGATCAACATCTGCAAGTCATCGAGGCAGCCCACAGACCCAATGACGATGGGGAAAGTTCCAATCACCTTTGGTCGGGATCATGAAGAAGTAGAAGGGGTGCCAATCCTTATCTATGCTGTGTGAGCTCTTGTCAAAAAGTGGACAGAGCCACGCGGATTCATGCACAGATAGAAAAAAGGCGAAGCAGGTTTCAACTGCAATTGAGAAAGGACAAGTTCAACTGAGGGCTTTCCGCCCGCAGTAGTGACTAAAACATAGAAGGCTATCAACTGGCTAATCGAAGAGGGGCTAAATTGATTCAGGGGTAATTGGTAAGCTTTAGACACAGAAGCTAGGAAAGGATGAACGGGGAAGCGTAGCCCAACCTTTATTTGATTTTCCCAAAAAGCAATGGCTAGAGGCAGGGGAAAATTAGCACGCTGGCCAGGGTTCGGAAGCAGCACATGAAAATTACCACAATGAAAACCATCAGGAGCTATTTTTCTAACCTACGGAAGGAAGACCTCGACGGACCAAATACTTTCCAGTCATCTACCCCGCTGCTAGGGGCGGTGGTCCCCTGAGAACGAGTTCGGCAAGTAGGAGATGAACCAAGGACCGTCAACGACGACGGCGGCACAGCAGAAAATGTGTCAACAGGGGAATGAGAGAAAGAAGGCAAACGGCTTGATGTCGCAGCTGGCGACGAGGCCTTTCGCTTAGACTATCGATGAGCTGTGGTCCCAGGGGCGGCAGACGACGCAGATAGGCCCGACGACGACGAGCGCGTGCTCTCGGTGTTAGCGTTATTCGACATATCTTCGTCGCGAGAGGGAAAAATAGAGTAGACTAAGGGAAAAAGCGACGATTGCATGAAATGGAAAAAGAGGGAACGTGGAACCACCTAGAGTGGCAGATGAGAGACTGTTTTGAGCGCTGCGCGATTTTGGATGAAAACGGCGAAGGGAACCCTAAAAACGACGATTGGGAAATTTTGCTAAGTATGAGGATGTCTTTGAAGAAAGAGGGGGAAACGAAGAGAAGCCTCAAAAATGTCAAAAAGCAATTGGAAAGAGAGAGAATGTAGTTTTTGGGACGCGTGTCCCTTCAAGGAAGTATTGTTTCTCTACGAAAAAGTGTAGGAGCTGTCCCATCGAATTAAAGACGGTGTGAATCAGCTAGGAGGATATAAAGACACTGAAAGGAGGAATGCTCTTTTGATAATACTCCGAGCTGCAATACTTAGCATATTGCAACTCAGAGTAGGGGACTGAATGCTAGGGGTCTTTCGATCCATCATTCCTCCTAATCTGACTACCTGCATAGAGTAATGTCTAGGACAAAGTGGCAGGTGAGAGGGAGAGCTAGAGACCAGCGGTCTTGTACGGAAGAAGCTCGAGAGGCGCGGGCAATGAAATAGTTTGAGCGGGAAATGTGAAGTATAGCCGACCAGGGGACACGTGGAAGGCAGTGAGTGGTTGACACTATGGTTAGGTACGAGGCGCGCCAGTTTGACAATAGTACACCTGCAACTGTTGTCTCTCCTAGGCTGTACCCGAACTATAGTCAAGTGGTCCCAAAGGACAGCCAGCTGGAAAGTGAGAGACCAAAAACGGATATATGGGAAGAAAGAGAGGTGAGATTCCATCAATACTCAACACAACACACGATATTTTCTCATGTAATCATCTTCTTCACCATTAACGCACTGTAACGAGAGAAGTGAGCTCGAGTGTGTATTTCTTGATTGTGAATAGTGAATACTGTTTCCGACGGCCCGTGAACGTAGGACACCTGTCCGAACCACGTAAATTTTAACACACACCAAAACATCCGCCCGGTCCGTTTCACTAATCACCTCCTATTTCCCAGACCAAATCTCGTTTATCAGGTGACCCGCATCAATAAGTAATAACATAGAGAAGAAAAAAGCAGCCACGTGGTGTTTTAACATTCAAAAAGTACGCATCTCCACAGTTTGCTCAACAGCTGTATTAGGACGGTTTGATTTTCTGCAGATACTTTCACTTCTCCACCGCAGACGTCACATCATCGATCTAGTTGAAGTCATTTTGATTTCATATCAAGATAAATTAATGCAAAACTATAGTTGTAAGGAATCTATAGGCAAAGAGTGGAGTATTAAACTGATTTAGTACAATATTAAACTCAATATGATTTAGTGTCTTGAGCAAATTTTGATAGGCGATGCTTATGTGTCGATTGACAAAAACGTACTGTCGCAATTTAAGTGATCGAAGCTATAACGGAGTCAAAGTATGAGTAATAAAGAACACTGTATGCCGCAATCATGATAGATTTTTAACTAATATCCTAATTAAAATTCTGGTGGTGATGATGAGTGCCACCTAATAAAAAGATCGAATTTTTTAATTACGAGATATAAATATTTTTGTATAGTTTCTTGGTAGCTTTTTTGGTCTATAAAATCACAACTCAAGCCCCATTTCTCCTCCCCCCTTTCCTTCTCTTCTTTTCTCTCTTCCTTTGTGTTATTACTCAAATATTTACTCATCAGTTCAGATTTTTCTCAATAATGATTGTAAATGCCCAGCTTCATCTCCTTGATAATAATCTTTGAGATTATTCATGACAGTAATTATTCTTAGTGAACTTCATCTAATTTCTGGGCTTGTGATCAATTCCACATATAGCTGGCGAAGAACCCATCTTGTTCAATCTTTCTCCGTCGTCTTCCTTTACTGGTTTTATTACATCTCATAGTTATTGTAAAAAAGAGTTTGTATCTTTTTACCTAAGCCGAGGTGTAATAGTAATATTACCGCTACTACTAATTATTCCAAATTACAGATAATCCGATTATTAAATAAATAAAAAAGCGAAATGGATTCTCCGAGTGTAACAACTTCGAACTCCTCTGGGCCGCCGCCGCCGGTGACGACGAACTCCGGCGGCTCCGAGGATGATAGAAAGCTAAAGAGGATGATCTCTACCGCCAGTCCGCTCGGCGGAGCCGCCTGAGGAAACAGAAGATGTTGGACGAGCTCACGCTGAGGTGGCTCGGCTCAGGCGAGAGAATCGTGAGATCTTGGCCGGGCTCGCCGTGACTACGGAGAATTATCTGAACGTCGAAGCCGAGAACGCTTTTCTAAGGGTTCAAGCCGCCGAGCTTAGCCATCGGCTCGAGTCTTTGAAAGACGTCATGGGTTTGTTGGGCGTGGTGGAAGCTGATGAGCCGATGGCTCATGGCTGGCTCGATGGATGGAGCTGTTTGTGGAGCCAGACGAGTAATCGTCTTCAGCACCAGCGTGTTATGGTTTCGGCGGCTGATGAGGGATTTATGTAATGGAATGGAATTGTCTCTTATGGCTGTTTATGTGTTAATGTGTCATTATTCTCCTTGGGAAATTATTAGAATGTACTATGGTAATTAATTAATGAAGCTTATGAGACATTATTACTTACTGGTGTATTAAGTTTAATGATTCTGGAAAATTGAGGGGCTTATTGCGAACAAGTGGATTCGCATGATATAAAGATCTCTTATTTTCTTTTATGTAAGTTTCTCCTGAATCAGAAATCTAGGAGTGGAATAATACCACGTGAAGGGGAGACAAAATGATCTTTAAAGTATGAAAAGCCAATGCCAGCCCAGCCATTAGATAATTAAATGCTAAAATCGATACCTAATGTACGGCAAATTTATTGATAACTTAATACGGCGATGTTACAGAGACTCACATGCCCATTATCTCACTATCGATGCATAACTCATAATTTCAGACATTTATCAAATGAATCATTTGCGTACGCTTTTCATATGAGTTTGATTTCACTAAAAATATTCCTTTATTACATTGTCGAAGTGTGGACGAAATACTGATACAACATCTTCATGTGGCATGCGAAGTACATCAACTAAAGCTCCTTTTAGTTCCAAAGACATGGTAATGAAAAACAGAAAGCAACACATGGTGAGTTGCAGGCCCGTAGCTGACGAAGTCGGGACCTGAGGCGATCCTCGAAATTCGGGCCCTAAATTTTTAAATTTTTTAAGTAACATACGTAGTCTAACATAAGTTCGACCGTTATGTAAGTTATTTAAACCATAATTAAAAATCTCTAGGTGTTTTATAGGCATGGTTTTGCCGTCGCGGATGCGGACGTCGATGCAGAAGCGAGCGATACAAATACGTTGCATTGTCGCGACGCGATCGCGGACGATACACACTTTTCTTGAAAAAAAGTAAAATATATCAGTTTCTTTGCAACTATACTAGATTATATTTGTAAAGAGGTTAAAAATACATAATAAGTTTATATCACAATTCGCTAAATTTTCTATTATATTACATATATTACAAAATTTTCTGTTATGTTACATATATTACAAATATTTGAAAATTCTTATTAGTATTAGAAAAGTCATTAGAAAAATGGAAAGTAATGCAAGTCAAACATCAATAAGCATGTTCAAACGCGTATACTCAACAAAGTTAAACAATGTACGAAATTTTAAATAATAGAATTATAAGACTATCATAATCTCTAGACTAATAATAAAGTATTTAACGAGATAAATAAACTTTCAAGCTATTCCTCTTTTTTTAAACTCATTTTGCTTAATGTATTTGGACAATATATGTTATTTTCTATATTCTAAATAACAAAGGCTTGTTAAAAACTGGGCCAAACATTTGAAAAGCCCAAGAACCATAAAATAGAATATCAGAAATGCCCTAATTAGTCGTCGTCTACCCCACGATACCTAATTTCAGAAGCTATGGATGAGATATATCCAACCGCGACGATATATATACATATAGGTATGATAAATTTTTTAGGGCCCCTTCGAAAGCTGGGCCAGGCGACCGCCTCACTGGCCTTATGGAAGCTATGGCCCTGGTGAGTTGAGTCGCAATAACTTAGGACAGATCTTTAAGTCTACGAGGACCAAGTGTTCTCACATGTATGAAAAGGTGAAAGGGCATTTCAAATTTCAACACTTACTGCTTGTGTATGCATAACAACAAATGGGGGCCAATCTTGAAAGGAGATAAACAAGCTTGTGCTTCTTTAATCTCCATTAACAATTGCATCCCTAATCAAGCAAGAGAGAGATTAGATAGAATGATTAAAGTTGTTAATTAATATAAAATGGTGCCCATTGAAATCGGAAAAAGGAAAGGTGTAGAGGCTAAATGTGGTAGTTTGGCACATGAGGGGAAGAATGCTTGATGTCTTTACACGAATGAAGGGAATTATTACATCCCAAGATGGTGAAATGGCTTAACGATTTTCTTGATCTCTCCCTTCTCAACTAAAAGTAAAACTGAAACACAGTGTATTTGAAAAGAGGCATAAATCTAAACAGAAAACCCTAGTCGAATCCATCATATTTAGTTTGCTCTATTATAGATTCATCAGTTTTATACCCAATTTGAGTAACATATATAGTGCACTCTGACTTGTTCCTACGTAGACCGGTTTTTAGAATTAGGTCCCACTTTCATAGGTAACCCTAAACGGTTCATTGAGCGGTCCATCGTAATACGGGCCTTGCAAATTTTATTTACAACATAGCTTATAATGATAAAAATAACTGACGATTTAATTCCTTCAATGATTCGTGTCATGATGAACAAGAAACATTTAATCCAACAATAGAAACTGCAATTACAGACAAACTCCATCAATGCAATGCACGATACTAAGTCTTATTATTCAAAAAAAAAAAAGTCTTATTATTCAATATCTTCACACACCACAAATACAAAACCCTCAAATCTTCACACAAAAATAACAATAACGTAAAAAAAGAGAGACATAAATCGTATCAAGAATCTTTCTTATTATTTAACAGCTGAATCATCAATAGGATTCCAAAACCTGTTATAAAACCACATCTTATCAGCCTCCACGGCATACCCATCTTGATTCCTATGCCAGCTGTAATAAGCGTGCGTACGGTTCTTTATCGAAAACGTCGCGTGCCCAAAGCTCGCCTCCCTAAAAGCCGAGTACTTTGGCTGCGGCTGCGTCATGCTGCGCAAAAAAAAACAAAAAGAAAAAAGCGATGAAAGGCGTCGAAAAAAATTAAAAAATTCAGACATCTCTGACGAAAGATGTGATAAAGTACGCATTTCGATATAGCATCAACGAAAAACTTACTTATTCGCAAGTCCTTCGATATTTCCTCCGTCTCCAATCGTCACGTACACGGGCGCCGACTCATCCTTCACGGGACGCATTCGCCGTTCACGATATTGTAGGCTATGTTAGATACACGCTCCTGCAAAAAAAAGAAAAACGTCGTCGCTACTCACGCTAGTAAGCGTTTTTTCCTAGAAATTAAGGGTTTCTTCCTAAAACTAATTGGCGACAGTTGAAGTCTCTCTCGAAACTCTGATAGCTTTAATTAACCGATGTGGGATAACGCCCACTTTTTATAATCTCAACACTGTTTGAATTATGAAAGACATACTTTCTTTCGCACGCGTAAGGTCGAGAATTAATATGTATTCATATTTATACATTACCGTGCGTTCGTAGGCGTGGACATGGCCAGCAAAGACGACGTCGACCTTATACTGAACGAGCCAGCGCTCGAACTGAACTCTCATGGTTTCGCCTTCCATGTAATGATAGCTGTTGCTGTTGTACCACGGAGAGTGTAATAGTACGATGAGCCACGGCGTCTCCGTTCTGTTCACCCTCGCCAGCTCGTCCTGGAGCCAGGCATACTGCGGCGTGTACTTTCCTGGAAACGCAATAATTATCAGAAATTGAGGGCTTCATCCTAAAATCAATTGGTGGTAGGTAAAGTTTGCCTCCTGATTAATCAACGTGGGACAACCAGCGTTTTAAAATCTCAACAGTAATCTCATAGAAAAATCATTGCATCGTTCGCTTCTCTTACCGTACGCCGAATACGACGAAAGGACAATAATATGGGCTGGGCCCCTTTCACCGAGTACCAAAAAGGAGCCGAGCTATTTGACGCCTTGAAAGGGACTCGATAACGCTTGGTGAACGGCTTGAAAGGCTTCGTTTCGCCCTGCGATTGAATAACAACAACCCTCCATGAGAAGATGAAAAAAAAGGAGCGAGCAAAATCACAAAAAAAAGAAGGGGCGGGAGGGAATTTACGATTTCGGGAGCGTAGTCTATCTCGTGTTTCCCGCGGTCCAAATCCAAGGCTGATAGGCGACGCTCCTCTCGACGAACCTCCCCCACGTGTCCCACCTATTGTTGTCGTGGAAGGGTAGTTATCTGCGTAAGAGAGGTCCCCTACGAAAAGCACGGCTTGTCCTTTCTGAGGGTTGTTTTCGTAGTGTTCTAGGGTTTTGTTCGAGTCGAACGTTTGCCCTAGATCGCCTGTTTACGCAAATTAAAAAAATTGTGATTTCTATACTCTATTACGCACGCAAAAATCCCGCAAATGGATCGCGAAATACCTATGATTCCAAATTTATAGGGAACGTCGGGGCCGATGGGCGGAGGAGTGACGAACCAGAAAGTTCGCTCTGTGTGGACCGATTCCAACGGTGTGTAATACTTTGTGTCGTACTTTTCGATCGATCGGAGAAAGAATTATAAATTCGAGTAAGGCGAATGTAAAAATTCGATCTTTGGACGAAGATGGATGAGCTATACGTACCATAATTTATTACCTTGAGTTTCCTAATGTGCAGTGATGAATGTAGCCAGAGTGTAGTTGTAATACTTGTACTTGGTCATGGAACCTTCGGCCTTGTTCTTCTTCTGACCGCCGTTCTCCGGCCAGTATACCACCGTGTCTGAGCTGGCTTGTCGGCGGTGACCCAAGAAACGATCACGGCGGTTCCGACGTGGTCACCTTGGTTATGTGCACCTAAAATCGAAGATAATTTATTGGGGGAAAAAGGGAAAAAAGTAATAATTTCGAGGACTTTATGGATATTAAAGAAAATGATGACCTGCTGAGGAGCATTGTAGCCAGGTGGGACTTTGAAGACGTCGCTGTCGAGGGCATATCGCCGACTTTTCGGATTTTCTGACGAAGGTGCTGGTGACGCCGGCGGCGCTGCAGGGAACTGGAGATTGAGAACCGCAGAGGCCACGATGACGGCCAATGCAAGCATAAACGCCGTCGTTCTGGGCACGCCGCGCATCGTGATTGGTTCTTGGGGAGTATTTCTTCTTTCGCGTTCTTATTACACTACACGACAAAATCTCTATTTTTGGCTTCCCTTTTCTTTTTGTTTATTTCTATGTAATGTTACGTCGGTATTTCAGAGAGGATTGTGACTTGACGTTTATATATAGATGGAGCGTTGGAGAATTATCTGAAAAATGTGAGTTAGCGGATTAGGGATGCAGGGGATCGATCTTAGGCAGATGCACGAATTACGGGGAATATCCAAAGGTGTTATTTTAATACGAAGGACATATCATATGGTGTATTGTATTTCTTTAATCTTTCGTATGACTCTGCTCTCCTATTCATGGTAATATCATAATTGATATTAGTAATTTTGCATTTATATCTTCTTAAATCCAATGGGATTTAATTAGTGGAGTTGTATTCTAACATATTCTCGGGTAGCATTGATGAGTACTCTTATTCTTGACTCTTCTCTTGGTTGAGACCATCAATCCATTTGACTTTTCAGTTTTCATAGCCAATTTATTATTATATTTATTGTAATTATTATTCTTATTGTGGGTATTTTGGCCGCTGGGACGATGCTATGGCTATCAAAGACTTGCTACACAGAAAGGACGATGGAGTTTCGCGGAAAGTTCAAAGATGATGCCATTACTGACAAATTGGTATTAAACTTTACAAATACTCCGTATATTTAGGGTCAACTTTATGCATTAGACTTGAGCCAATCCGCGAATATGGAAGGAATATGCTCACTATATATGGTTGACTTACGCCATTGAAGACGATGATAATAAATGATATAGAAGAATGATTAAGACATTTTACTTGACAATTTCATATCTTATTCAATTGGGCTAAGAACTATTACCCAGGCTGTGTTTAGTGGTATTTTTAATTAAATAATAAAAACACAGTCATTAAAAAATAAACGTAAACGGACAAGTATTAATAAAATAGGGATCCTCGTACTCCCAGAATACGAGTTATTAACTCGTATTCTGAGAATACGAATTACTTCGGCTCGTTGTTAGTTGACCTGACATGTCCAACGTAACCCGTACCTTGAAGATACGAGTTACTAACTCGTACTCCCAGAGTACGAGTTAAGCGCCGACTACGTGACCATGACATGATAGCTGACGTGGCGCCTTAAATCGTGTCCTGGGAGAACGAGTTAGTAACTCGTATCTTCAAGGTACGAGTTATTAGGGGCCCGACCAACTTGCATGGCCATGCAGCGTGTCGCTATATAATTCTAGTAACTCGTATCTTCAAGATACGAGTTACTGGGCGACCCGACCAACTTACATGGCCATGAAGCGTGTCGCTAGATAATTCTAGTAACTCGTACTCTGGGGATATGAGTTACGTGAATTATTGAGATAATTCACGTAACTCGTACTCTGATGATACAAGTTATCTTAACTCGTACTCCTGTTTTACGAGTTATTTTAACTCGTATCATCGGCTTACGATTTACTTTTCTATATAAACTCCCCCCAGCTTACTCATACCACCATAACCCTCATCAATATTTTTTAATACTAATCAAACAATGGTGTCGAGTCGCGTACAAGTCGTAGTATATTTCGGCGGCGAAATAATTCAATCATCCGATTCTACCATCAAATATAGTATCCACCCTGTTGGGTATAGGGGAATTCGTTGCAACACCAGCTTTTTCGGACTTTATATCGTTGTTCGAAATTACGGGTGCTGATAGCAATCGTTGTTCGTTGATTGTCCAGGGCAAAAATGAATACTTTCAACATTCCCGCCACTTTCATCAGCTTTTTCAAATCTCCAACGACAACGATCTACAATTTTTCATACATTCCGACTCAGAGAACAATTGTGTTGAGGTTTTTGTTGAAATAGTTGAAAATTCAAACTTTGATTTGAACGAAGAGCCTCATCGGAATTTGAAGTTGGTTCTTCGAGTTATACATGTCCGATTTTCCCGACATTGTCTCAGTTACGGTAGGGTTCAGCAATGTTTCTCTGGAGAGGCCGACGCTTGGTGTTCCATTCAATATGCCAGAATCCGTGGCAGAGCCCGTGCCTGAACCCGAGGAAGACGTTGATGTTAGTGATTCAGAAGCGGACGATGAGGATCCACTGTCCGAGTTACCCGATCCCAACGACGACGACGATGCCCCAGATGATACCACTCCGCTGGGCTCTGTTGCTCCTATGCTGTTTCAGCCGGTCCCATTTTCCAAACGTACCAAATGCACCTCCCGGTGGTGACGACTACGGTGGTTACGGGGAGTTTTACGATAGAGAAAATCCTTGTCGAGGTATGATTGTTCAAACTAAGAAACATATACAACGTGCCGTCGACGATTTTTCGATCAGGGTTGCTAGACGCGAGTACAATGTCAACGAGATCAGCAGTACACGCTGGAGTGTTCAATGTGATCACACGACTGATTGCCCTTGGAGACTGAGGGCATCCTTCAAGCCAAAAAAATGTTACTGATCTATTACAAAATTTGAAGGACCACACACTTGCTATATGACTGAGATGGCGAGCACACACCGTCACATATCTCGAAATTTTATTGCTGATATGTCGGTTGGAACCGTGAAAGTCGATCCGCAATTCCTACCGAAGAATGTCCAACAAACTCGTGAAGGATAGATATGGCTACGATATCTCATATATTCAAGCTTGGCATGGTCTGAAAAGAGCTATGGAAAATGTTTACGGTACGTGGGAAGAGTCTGTTACCAAACTCCCAACATTTATGAAGGCGTTGCAGCATTACAACCAAGGGACAATCGTGAGGTGGCTGAATCTGCCGACAGAAAGACCTGGACACTTCGTGCTTGGGTATGTCTTTTGGGCTTTTAAAACGAGCATCGATGGTTTCAAACATTGTCGAAAGGTTGTTGTGTCGATGGTACGCATTTATACTCCAAATTTAGACACAAACTACTAATTGCTACGTCTCTGGACGCCAACCAAAACGTCTTTCCTCTGGCGTTTGCCTCGCGGAAGAAAGTACACACTGATGGACTTGGTTCCTTACTAATTTGAACACATTTGTTCTAGAGAATCAATCGGTTTGCCTTATTTCGGATCACCACACCGGTAATAAATCTTATTTATGTAATTTACTTGGTATTTTCGTAATATCAGTGACTCTTTCAGCTGTATATGGTCTGTACAGGTCTTACAGGAGCAGTTGAGGCCACTGAATTCTTTCGTCCACCAAATGGAGTGCATCGCTTCTGTGTTCGTCATGTAAGTCAAACTTCTACAAAAAATTCAAGGATCAACAATTGGAGGATCTATGTCATAGAGCCGGTACTGCGGTACAGTGTATAAATTCGATCGCATTATGGCTCAGATTGCGCAAATTAATAAAAGAGCGAAGCCTTGCTTAGAAAAAGTAGGGGTCGAGCAATGGACACTCGCACACGACGGCAGTTATCGATGTGGTGTCATGACGACTAATATTTCAGAAGGGCTCAACGGGGTATTAAAAGGTGCTCGAATGCTACCCGCACGAGCAATCGTGGATTTCACTTTTCATAGGTAAGCTCTAATCACGTGGTCTGTTTGTTACTCTAATTTTGTTGTTATGACTTTTTGTTTTATTTATTAAAATTCACAGGTGCGTACAGTATTTTCGTGATCGCTTTCAAGAAGCATCGTCCCTAACGGCGAATAACGAAACGGAGGTCACGTTATGCAACGAGAATGTTTCAAAGTTGGACGGCCGAATCTTGTAATCACGTTGTATACCGTTTTGATGTCCGACAACATACAACAGAAGTCATAACATCTGGAATTCATCAGCGCATATACGTCGTAAGGATCAACGATCGAACATGCACATATGGAAATTGGAGCAGGTATAACATCCCATGTTCTCACGCACAAGCAGCTTGTCGTCAATGGCAAATTCACTCCGGTAGTCTAGTGGCGCAGTACTACAATAAGCATGAGTATTTGAAGACATACGAATGTACATTTGAACCATTGCACGCTGAACGGTACTGGACGCCTGAAAATTGGACGCTTATTCACAACGAGGCTCGTCGAGAGAGAACTGCTCCGGTAGATATAGTCGAAATCGCATCAAGAATGAGATGGACAGGGGTGAAACTCGTGCTAGAGAACGCGGCAGGCGTTGAAATATATTCAATGTTGTTTTCACCGTTTAGTATTATATATCCAATGTGGTTTCAGAATGAATTTCTGAATAGTAAATAAAATAATAATAGAATAATAATAGTAATATAATAATAATAATAATAAACGAATAATATAATAACAATAGAATAGTAATAATATAGAATAATAATAATAAATGAATAATAATAAAAAATAATAGATACAATAAAAGTAACAATAATATAGTCATAATAGTCATTACAAAACACAAAATAACATTTCAGATAACGACTATCGGCCATGATGAGCCAAATGACCGCCAGTCCCACAACGAGCTGGCCTACGTACTCGATTTCCTCGACGGTTACCTTGCTCAGCATCATCATCCGGACTTGAGGTCGTCGCGGTCGTGGGGAAGGTGTCGTATCGCCTAAAATTTGATAACGAAATTTTAATTTGATCGCTTTAAATGCCAAATTGAAGGAATATACCTTATGATCCATATAAGGCGGCTGTGAGTGTGCTGGGCTGCAGATGATTGGAAAAAGGGCGAAAAGTCGTCGAAGAAGGACGGGTTCACATGTTTGTGCACCTGAGATGTTCCGGCCACATATTCCTGAGATTGTCCGGCATCGTGTGCGTGAGATTCCGGCCTCGTGTGCGTAAGATGTTCCGGCCTCGTGTGCGTGAGATGGCCCACTGCTTCGTGGAGTTCGGCGTCGCGAGAAAACATGTTGTCCATCTGCCGCAGTAAACTGATCGACTGGTCATGCTCGCCGGTCTCCGCGTAGTGAAGGCTGTCGTGAACCCCGCGTTCCTAAACATAGAAAAGTAAACTATAAATTTGGGCTATTAATCAAATAACATTAGTACATAAATTAAACTTACGATGGTGGACATAAACACTGCATCCCCCATCTGAAAGCCCTGTTCGCATGAGAAGATATGTAGAGTCGAGTGATCCGATGGTACCACTCGTAATATCCGTCCTCCACCGAGCTGAAGGTAGTCGCAGGAGGACATTCATGACGGCGTCCTCTCGTTCATCCCACAACCCAATCCAGCCTGCGCGATGTTGTCTCCAATCCATCCCCGACCGTGTCGACGCTTGTACGTATGAAGATTCGTATCTCGATATGGCGGATTAATGGGAATTCCTTGGACTATTCTGAACTACCGCAGTTCGGGGTAATGAAACTCCACGATATTGAAGAATATCAGTGGACACCTCGATCGACAAGCGATCGGTAAGCACGCTGGAGGAAGATCGGCAATCTCTGGGTCCGCCATGTTGTACGGAGTCCACGCAAATTGATGCGGCTGCATGCGATCAATGCACTCGCGGATCATGCGTACGTTCGAATTCGTCGACGTAGTAAAATCGAAGAATGAGTTCCGCTTGTCAAATATTTACACGACATTTATATATGAGAATGTAAAAACTTTAGCAACTGTCGAAAGAATGACCAGACCTCGAGCATTTGGCGGGGCCGATAAGAGTATCCCGTCGATGACCTGGGGCTCTATCGTGATACGAAGATCACCCCGTACTGGCTGAAATAGCAAAATCCTTACATATGTCCATGCCTAAAACAAATCACTTGTTCTAAGTAAATGTTTAAAATAATTAAAATATAATAACGTTTTCTATATAATTACTTGCAAACAGCCGTAGGGGTCCGCCTATATTTAGTTTTTTCGACTCGACTGCGAACAAAGCTCTCTGTATAGGAATGCCAACACCGCACTGCCCAACTATATGTGCTCACGTCGTCAATATCCTCCAACAGCTGAAGGAAAGACAATGATACGGTGCTGACGCTACAACGGGGAACATCACGGCACCGAAGAGCAGCATCGCATAACCCCATTGTTCGACCTCTTCCTCATCGCTATCATCCGCTATCGGGTGGTGCAACAACCAACTCGATAACGACTTCATCGAAAGCGATGACCCCCTAATTTTATCCGCAGGCGGTCTCAAACCTAGCAACTCCTCACACTCGTCCATCCACTGGGTGATCGTCCTAGTATGGATCACACCAGAGACACAACTACCATCTACAGGCAACCCCCACAAAATACCTACGTCCTGTAAGGTAACTGTCGCCTCCCAATAAAAATATGAAACGTATGGGTCTCCTTCCTCCAACGCTCTACCAACGCTATAATCAAATGAGGGTCAACCCTCTGCGACATACAGCTGTAGACGTTGTACAGACCCATATCGTTCAGCTTTCCTAATAAGCGACCGTGAGGGACGTTCGGTGCTTCCCTAGTACCCCACACAACATTCTCTAACGCCCTAATCTTAATAGTTCTATCTATCGCTGTCTCATCTAACAACAAATCCAAACTACGGTGATTTGACTGCATCGTCAACACCGAGCTATCAATAGGCCCGTAAGAAGAACCGAAATCCATTCTACATTAAAAAAACCAAACAAATCGACAATCAATGAAAGCATTTGATATGATGAAATTAACACAAAAATCGATTTCGAATCATAACGGGGTACCCAAACTATTCGCGCGTACGACGTCGTTTGGGCGGCGGGTCAGCGGGACGCGGGGCAGCGACGGGGCAGCGCCGGGGGCGGGGCAGTAGCGGGGCAGCGGCGGGCAGCGGGGGCAGCGATCGCGTTGGGCAGCGTGTCGGGGTGGCAGGCGGGCCGGCGCGGTCGCGGCGGGGCAGCGGGCACGTCGGACGGGCAATGGGGCGCGGAGGGGCAACGGGTCGCGGCTGGGGCAGGTGGTCGCGGCGGGGCGGCGGGCAGCGTGTCCGGGTGGCGGTGCAGGCGGGGCGGCGGACGGCGGGGCGCGGAGGTCGCGGCGGGAGGTGAGGGGTTAGCGGGTCGGCTGCGTGAAGGCAGAGGCGGCGGGGCAGCGGCGGCCGGTGAGGGGTGGCATCGGCGGCGGCGTGCAGGAGGTCTCGGATGCGGCGGCGTCTTCGTCGTCTCGTCGTCGCCGTCGGAATCGTCTTCGTCGTCGTCTCGTCTTCTTCGTTGCGGCTATAGGGTTTATTAAACGAGATCTAATTCGTATGCTGGGATTACGAGTAGGGGCGGGCATTCGGATTCGGGTTTAGGGTATCCGACCCGACTTTAACCCGATCGGAAGAAAAATCGGGTCAGATGTCGGTATCGGGTTTAAACACGATACCCGACCATGTATATCGGTCGGTATGGGTAGCAATATGCTACCCGATTTACCCGATCGGGTACCCGACATATAAAAAAAAATTTAATTAGCTAATCGGTCATTTAATAAAATTAAATGGACAATTACTTAAATTATTTATTTATATAAAAACATTAAAAACATTAACTTAGAGGAAATCAGGCTCGCTCCCGCCGATGCCACTGAAGGTAAATGGCTAGTCTATTCAATATGGCTTCCATGTAGTAGATAGTATGTTTATATAGAAAAAAATTTCACCTACAACGTGGTTGAAGATCGATGTGGGATAAATGATTTCCATAAGAAACTGACGCGCTTACAGTACTAGTAGAAGTCACATAGAATTTTAAAACAAAAATCGGTTTCCCAATGGTTGAAGGGAAAGTCATAAGGCCTTGTCAACCATATGATGTGGGTTCGAATCCCACATTCTGTATATTTTAACTAATTTTAAAAAAATAAAAAAATAATAAAAAAATACGAACCCGACCCGCGGACCGACGGTTTCGGGTACCCGAAAATCGGTACCCGCATCTGATCGGGTCGGGATCGGTATTAAATTCACTACCCGATATTTTCGGGTACCCGACCCGAAAACCCGAAACCCGAAAAACCCGACCCGATCCACCCCTAATTACGAGTTAGAGTAACTCATACTTACAGGTTAAGAGTTACTCCACGTTAGACACACGCGCCAGCGTGTAGTAACTCGTAGTCTTGGAATACGTGTTACTCTAACTCGTACTCTAAGTACGAAATCTCTTATTTTGTTAATGATTTTGTTTTTTTGTTATTTGTTAATGATTGATTTTTTTATTATTTTATTAAAAATACCGTGTTTAGTTGTCTAGGAGTATGCGCTACAATTTATCTCAAGATTATAATCTTGATATTTATATTGATCATGTGTTCACTTTGTAATTCTAACATCACTATATATTGTTATTATCTTGTTTAGTTTCGAATATAATAAAACTTTTGTCTCCTATTATTCGTAAATTTACAAAAGTAGCCTTTATTTCAACAATATATAGTTTACAAATAACTATTCTTATGAATATAAAAAATAAGATATGGATGTCAATTTGATCACCATAAAATAAGGAATAAATTAGTGTTGTTGTTTATTTTTACCATATATACTACATGAAATAAAAATGATTTTATGATTGGGTGGAATAAGGGTATTTTGGTCTTTTTGCATTTAAAGGGGCTTAGATAAGTTATCTTACATCGGCCCATCGGATAAATTGTACCGGGTTTGTTAGATAATAATAGCGGACCGATGTATTATAGCGGCTCTATACTGTTGAACTTTATTTAAAGTGAACACTATTAGGTATGATAATATTACCTTATCTTGCTTTATCCGATCAACTAAACGCAGCGAGGACTTGATTTCCACGTTCTTGATGAACACACTTGTTTTTTTTTTCTTTTTTGAATTTTTGAGGTCGTTATATGTCACGTTGACTCGCTTCATGGTTAGGTCAGGTCAACGCGTCTATCCTTTGAGCATCGTCTCTCACCTCTATTATTGCTTTTCGATCCTTCCTTGGCCGTCTATCCATCCTTACATGTTAGAAATTAAGTGATTCTTCTCTTCAAATAATAAAAAAAGAAAGAAAGAAAAAATGGCCGACGCCGCAGCTCTTCAGTCCCTTTTGAGCAACCTCGGCCAACTGATCAGCTACCACGCCGAACTGATCGCCGGCGTTCGCCAGGATGTGTATCAGCTGAGAGACGACATGAACTACTTCGAATCCTTCCTCAAATACGCGTCGAGGAAGAAGCTCAAGGACGACGAACGAGCCCGCCGGCTAGTGGCCCGAATTCGCGAGGCTTTGTACGACGCGGAGGACGTCGTCGACCTTTACGTCACCCAAAATTTGTCAAAGTCCAAAAACTTGCTTCGCCGGATATGGCCCGACCCGATAAGGCTGGATCGAATCGCGCAGGAAGTACGGAGGGTCATGAGAGATGTGAGCAGTGTGTACGGAGATAAGACTAAGGTTGACTTGATGCTGCTCGAACTCGGCGACGTAGCGACGGAGGTGCCCGAGGTAAATAGTTGAAGTAGGAAGCTAATATCTACTGCTTTGTTTGTTTTCTTCTTACAAAGAGATATGAGCTAATATTATATGCATTATAAATTGTTCCTAAAATCTAATAGGAGGAAATAGTCTATTAATATATTAATTTGATTTGACGAGCTTGATGTGAGACGAAGCCAAAATTACGATTTCAAACGATATTTTGTGGGCTGAGAAAGATATACTATTTGATTTCTCGGTCGGTGGTCCGATGGGCGGTGAATTATAGTTTTATGGTGAGGAATCCTTTCTGGCTAGGCGTATATAACTTTCGGATCTTCGTCGTAGGAATGCAAACGAAACGAATCAATTCGAGTACCACAATATTCTATTCATATTCGGATGACAATTGAGTACGAATATGAATATTCAAATATTTAATCAAATCATAAAATTGATCGAATTCGAATATTTTCTCGAATATTCGAATCGAACATCAAATATTTATATTCAAAGTAATCTTTTATTTTCTATTTAATAAAATTTATATGTAAAATATATTGAATTATAATAAATTATACTTACACATATATTGAATTATAATATATTATATTTAATGTTTTATATTGAATTATAATAAATTATATGCATGCATATATTGAATTATAATATAATATATTAAATGTTTTATATCATATATTATATTTAAATATGTATTGAATTATAATTTATTTTATATTAAATTATTCGAATCGAATTATTCAATAAACATTCGAATCGAATATTGTGATAATATTCGAATTAAAAAAATATTCTTATTTCTATTCGTATTGAAATATTCGAATTCGAATCTTAGCATTCGGATCGAATCGCGAATCGAACAAAAAAAATTGATTTACTCGCAATCCTATTTTGGTCGTGAGCAAGTCCTCAAACCCTAACTTCATTTCGCACTATTTTGGTCCCGCAGTTCGCCCCGTAAGGGAAAGGAACGTGGTGGGTTAGAAGACGAGGCGGAGACAATAATTAAATATATCAAGGAAGAGACTGAGCGTCTCGACGTCATCTCCATCGTCGGTATGCCCGGGCTCGGAAAATCGACCCTGGCCGGGAAAATCTTCCGAGACCCAATTATCCAGTACGAGTTCCCGACGAGGTTGTGGGTTTACGTCTCAAAGTTCAGCACGAGGGACGTGTACCTAAACATTCTGAAAGAGCTCACGACCATAACCGACGAGATGCGCGCCATGGAAGAACGCGAGTTGGCGGAAAAGGTCAAGGGTTATCTCGCGAGGGGGAAGTTCTTGATCGTAATGGACGACGTGTGGAGGGAAGACGACTGGAAAAAGATCGCTCGAGCCTTGCCGACCTCCAATCATCTGAGTAAAATCTTAATCACTAGTCGCTACGCAAACGTCGCGGCGTCCGCGAATCGACATAGGCCGCCGCATAGTTTGCGGCATTTGAATTCGTCGGAGAGCGTACAACTCCTGCAGTACGAGGTTTTCGGAGAGCCAAAGTGGGAGTCCGGGTCGGAAAGCCACGGAATACTAATAGCCGAGAAATGCAAGGGGCTTCCACTCGCAATAGTGGTTATCGGAGGTATCATCGTGAGGAAGCTCGCCGCAATGGTGACCGAGGTCGCAAAGTTAGACGAGTGGAGGAACTTGTCGGAAAGTGTACAACAACGTATTAGCGACGACCTCATGATGGAACGAGTTATCGAGTTGAGCTACGAAACGCTGTCCTTTCACTTGAAAGCTTGTTTTCTCTACTTTGCTATGTTCCCGGAGGACGTCGAGATCCCGGCGTGGAAGTTGTTCAGGATGTGGATTGCAGAGGGTTCGTCGAAGCCAGTGGGCATTCCACCTCAGAAGAAACCGCAAAAAGCTATCTGGACGAGCTCGTCACTCGAAACTTGGTAAAAGTCGAAAAAACAAACTCTCACGGTAAGGTCAAAAACTTGCCGCATTCACGACACACTCCGGAATTTTGCAAGAAGCGCGCGGGAGACGATAATTTCCTCGACGAGATCGTATCGATCGGCGGAAACCTAAAGCCCGTGGCGAACAACGACAAGAGCCGCCGCTTTGCATCCACTCGAATATCTCGACGTTTGTCTCCTCCAAACCTCTCGGAAGGCGCGTTCGCTCCTTCGTTTGCTTCTCCAAGGAAGACGTTACGCTGCAGCAGCAGCACACTTCGGCCATCACCGGCGCTTATAAGCTCCTTAGAGTCTTAGACGTCGAGCCCATAAAATTCACGAAAATTCCAAGCGACGTCGGCGATCTCCTCCACTTGAGGCACATCCATTTGTCGTGCAACTTAAAGATTCTTCCGCCATTTTTCTCCGGGCTGTGGAACGTACAAACCCTCGTCTTCGATACTACGGAGCGCATCCTCACCATCAAAGCGGACATATGGAAGCTGCTTCATCTGAGCCTCATGAAGACGAACGCGACCGCCATTTTGCCAGAGCCGTCGAAGGAGATCGATAAAAACAGCATACAAACGCTCGGTTCGATATCGCCCGAAAACTGCACGGAGAAAGTCCTCAAAGTCGCGCAGAACTTGAGGAGGCTAAGCATTCGCGGTGAACTCGAAATTCTCGTTTCTTCGAACGGCAAAGGCTCGTTCGATAACATGAGGGTGCTCGCCGACCTCGAGAAGCTAAAGCTGCAAAACGACCCGTTCCCAAAGTCAGCCTCTGAGGTCCCACTGACTCGCCTTCCTATGTGGGAGAAGTTTCCGCCAAAGCTGAGGATACTTACGTTGTCGAAGACTTGCCTCGATTGGAACCAAATGAAAGTCCTCGCCTCCCTTTCCAACCTCGAGGTGCTCAAGCTGAAGGAAAAGGCGTTCACTGGGAATTACTGGAGGCGATGAAGGACGTCTTTCTCCACCTTAAAGTACTGTTCATCGGTAGCACCGATTTGATGCTTTGGAAGACGTCGGCAGGCATCTTCCCCGAGCTCGTGCACCTCGAGCTTCATAACTGCGACAATCTCAGGGAAGTTCCTCCCGCGTTTGCGGGAAGTCCGAGCCTCAATGTGCTGATCTTGAACTACTGCGGGAACGCCGTTGCGTCGGCCAAGGCGATTCGGGAGGAGAGGGTGAAGACGATGGAGAACAAAGGCGGGAAAAACGCCGAATTCAAGCTGTCGATTTTCCCTATGTAGTGATCTCGCCGGAGTCCATGGACTTAGTGCGTGTTTGTGCGCGTTTTTTTTTTTTTGGTTTCTGAATAACTGTTGTTGTACTCCATTTTCACGTTTGCTTGATTATGTGGATTTTTCTGTGCTCCTTTGCTTGTATTGTGTGATGATTGTATGTTTGTGCCAATAAACAAACGTATGTGAAGTTGAGGTTTGTAAATTTAAAATTTTGAACCTGAGAATGGGCTATGAGACGTGGGCTATGAGACGACTTCGATTTTAGTAGGATAATCATTCAGATCTATGCGTGTAGTTCGTTTGAAATGGATCTAAATCTTAGAATTGGGAAACGGGAAGATATCGGATTTCAGCGAGAGTAATCTTTCTGTATGGAATGTTTCAGAGTTGAAGTGAAATTTTTTTTTTTCCAAAGAGTTGAAGTGAAATTGAACCCATAAAAAGTTATATTTTACGTTTGACCGATTCGTTGGAGACGATATAGAGTTGAATTGGGTTTTGGGTATATGGATTCGGTATCTTTTCACAATATACGTCCAATAATTAACTTTGAAAGCTGAAGGCTTGTAATGGAAACACCGGCTATTTATTTCCCGCTGACCGGGGTATATATATATATATATATATATATATATGATTTGCTATGGTGCCCACCTACCGTGAGCCAACCAAATCTCTCGTGAACACGTGCTAGCAAAATTCTCTCGTTTTTTTAGTGTTTTTCAATCTTCTGACGTGTTATACCTTGTGACACTCTAAATCAAAACGTTATTATTCATGTGTGGATCGACCTATGCGTAAATGATGAATTGCTTATAAATCAACGTTATCGAAGAGGGCGATGGGGGTGACAACTCATCTGAGAGTCAACGGAGATAATGGTTACGTCAGAGATTAAAAAACACAAGAAAAACGAGAGATTTGTTGCGGTTCTAACGATAGGTGGCACCGTAGCAAATATATATATATATATATTATATATATATATATATAATATATATATATAGGAATGATATGGTGCTCACCTTATGTGAGCACCTTATATGCGCACCTGTTGATTTGGCACGATTCGTGCCAAATCAGCATACCACTTCAACATCAAATGTGATGTGACATTAATCAACACATCTTAGGTGTCATAGATCGACACATATGATGCCAATGTGCCATATTCACGTCTTATGTGGCATTTATTGGATGACCTTGATATATACAGGGACGGACCTACGTTGGGGCTTGAGGGGGCTATTGACCCCCCAGTCGAATCTATAATACCATATATATATGCATTGTTATACACAATTAGTACGCAGCCTAGTGGAAAAGGTCTTTTAAGTTCATTTAGGTGCGTGATGTGGGTTCGATTCCCTAAAAAGTTTATTTATGTTATTTCTTTTACCCTCAATACTTTCTGTTATTTACTTTTGACCCCCCAAAATATTTAATAAATTTTTTGCCCCCCAACCGCTTAATTCTAGATCCGTTCCTGGATATATACCAAGTAAACATGGCACATCGGCATCATATGTGTCGATCTATGACACTAAGATGTGTTGATTAATGTCACACACATTTGATGTTGAAGTGGCATACTGATTTGGCACGAATCGGTGACAAATCAGCAGGTGCCCATATAAAGTGCTCACATAAGGTGAACACTTTATCATGGCACATCGGCATCATATGTGTCGATCTATGACACCTAAGATGTGTTGATTAATGTCACATCACATTTGATGTTGAAGTGACATGCTGATTTGGCACGAATCGGTGCCAAATCGGCAGGTGCCCATATAAGATGCTCACATAAGGTGAGCACCATATCATTCCTCTCTCTCTCTGTTATATATATATATATGATTATTTGATTAGTTCATTTTGCTTTTGCATGTTGTGCATTGATCGATCCGAAAACGCCGTGAATGCAACACTTACTTGCATGTTGAGATGTCGAAGATTATAATATTGAAATAGTCATTATAGAATATTATAAATTTGTCCTTCCGAAAAAAAAAAGAATATTATATATTTTCATTGACTCAACTCAATGTCAGTCATTATTATATATATATACATACACAGTCATGTGCCCAAGTTAATTTAATCAATATGTTACATAAAATTTCACAACTATGACGTTTCTTTGTATTGGTAGATCGATCATGCGCAAAAAGCAAACTTTACCTAAATTCCAAGTATGCAACAATGTATCATCACCTTTATTACGTTTAGCGAGCTATAATGTGAAAAATTGGATTATTTCACATTTGATATTTGAAATATTTTCACATTGGCTCTCATCGGATGATATTCTTGTTCTGCGATTGAGCTTTTTTTTCCGTGATGTCTCGATATCAACATTTTGTTACAATTGAGTATCGATATGTTATTATTATTATTATTATTATTATTATTATATTATTATTTATTATTTATTATTATTATTATCCGTTCTTTGGTTAAAGAAAAATACATCTAACGTACACTCGCTCGATCTAACATTAGCTTCTCACTGAGTCCTAGTTGTGCAGGATAATGGTGGAGCATGTGAGAGTGGGCTGACTAATTTATAGTCAATTTTTAGTTTATTCTTAGAATCATCATCATTCCTCTCATATATGACTAAGAGGGGGTTGATTTAGGCTTATTAAAAATTGGCTTTTCTTCTTTGAAAAATAATTTCTTAAAGAAGATATTGCAGAGTGCTTTATTTCCTAAAAAGCAGTACAAGTATCAATGTTATATCCTTAATCCTTTTTCAAAACTGTTTCAAAGATATCAAGTAGTTTTCTGAAAACGTTTCAAAGATATTGCCTTGTTATTTGAAAACGTTTCGGGTTTGTCTCACAGAAAAGTAAATAACTGAAAGTAAAGTGAGACTGGATTTTTATACAGGTATATCCCCAACCGGGGTTTAGTCCTGTCCTTGGGGTTCGTTCTCCCCAAGAGTTTCAATAAATCACTAAGTATTGCGGTTATGGTTACAAAATCATCGACCCTTAAACAACCGAAGCACTATGGAAACTAGACCTCCACCTAGGCTTCCACACGCCGAGTTCCGTTCCACGTCGTTTACCCGGGAATCTCACCGACTAGACACAGCTCGCTCCTGAAGGGCCCCCGAATCCACCTACTCGTCCCTTCACGTACAGAAGAAGACTCCACTCGTGCTCCTCTGTGCGCTCAACACGTCCGAAGACAAATCACGTCCAAAGACAAGGTTTCGGGTAATGTTGTTACTATCTCTCGCTCAAAGGGTACTGATTTCGCAAATCTAAGCTAAGCTCAATATATCACAAATCAAAGTTCAATCACTCAAAGAAATTCGTTTGGTTGTGTATGTTTGGTACCCTTCAACGCAGGGCCGGATTTGGGCCTGTGCAACAAGGCCTGTTGCACAGGGCCCAAAGTTTTGGGAGCCATTTTAGGGCCCCCAATTGAAGTTTAAAGCTTATTAATTATATTTAGAGTTAATGTTTTATATCCACATTTCATAAATAGTAAAAGTGTGCCCTTAAGAATTATAGTAATTATTAAATTTGTATTTATTTATATTATATTTGGGCTTTCTTATATAATATGAACGGGGCCACAAAAATTGCAAACCGGCCTTGCTTCAATGTGAAGTGTGTATCATCTTTATATACCCAAGAATAGCATCTACACTTTACAATGAAAGTTAAGCATATAACATGCAAGAGAAATCTCAAAAGTCACGTGCATTAACTTCATAGAATCGTGCCAAGAATAAGCCATATCAACACAAAAGTCATGCATGATCATTTACCATAAATACCACAGGTTTACTTTACTTCCGTGGTAATCTCACCGTTGTCAGCATATTCAATATATAATTTCACTCAGCATATTATCAATAGCAAGCTTAATCAAATGATTTCTCCAAACTATGATAGCCAATTCGCACAAGGAAAGATTTGATCTACTAAGGCAAAGACAGACTTTCCATATATGATGATCTCATCCGATTCCAGCACATTCCATAAATAGACTCAATCAGCATCTTAGCCCATATAAGCACAATCAATAATCACTTTCCAAATATAATTCCTAAGTCGCATAAGGAAAGATAGATCATTGATTCACTGATTTAAAAGTCAACTACGATTGCACTCAACGGATATATCTTAGTATTCTTTCCTAAAATAGATCAATCGCGTGTACAACTCATGTATGACTCAGAAAGATTCCATATATAGCACACAGTGATATTTTCCAGTCCTACGAAAACGTTCATATCCAAGTGATCATAGCAATATTCCACTTAAGCACAAGATCACATAAATTTACCAATTAAATCACATTTAAGCATTTAATCCAATATTTGTACATACTTTAACATCACATATCATACATATCGAGTTTTCTAAGTTGTACCCATCATTTTACATAATTACTCGGAATATCAAAACTCTCATTGGACCAAAAAGATCAACACTCTATATAGAAAAAAAAAGATTGCAGGGATAAAAAAGACTCGAAAATAGAAAAAGAAAAAAAAATGTCGGACGACACAGCAATTGCTATAGCGGACCTCCTCCGCGAACTTGACCGATTCGCCTCCCACCACATTGATCTGATAACTGGGGCCAGTGAAGAAGCTGAGCGCCTGGCCGCTGATCTCAAGTACTTCAAGGCGTTCTTAAAGTGCACCTCGAGTAAGAAAATCAAAGACGATACGGTGAAGGAGTTCGTGCGCTGGATTCGATTCGCCGTTTTTGACGCCGAGGACGTCGTGAACGCCTTCGTCATCCAATCCTCTTTGCACAAGCCAACGAGTTGGTTTACAAGGTTTTTAAGGATCCCACCACACTCCACCAAATTACGCAGAAGATACGCAAGGTTAGAAGCGATGTGGAGGCTGTGCATGGAAAGCAGTCGATCTCGACAAATTGTTGCGTGATCTTGGCGATGACGTAGATGAGAAGCATGGGGTACATTTTATTAACTTGCAACATCAAAGATCGATCTTGGTTTATATACAGTAAAACCTGTATTAGTACTCGATAAATTAATAGCCACTCTAAAATAATAAACTCTTCTGGTCGTGACTTGGTCCTTTGTAAAAAAATCATCAAATTTGATAAGATAATAAGATAACAATCTTTCAAAAGATTCCTTTAGATTACTAATTCATGAATATTGCAATTATAAATATTATGATATTTGCTAAAAGATGAATTTTTATTACTAGCGTTTTCTTATAATTTAAATCTACCTGGATTTCATCCCTAACTTTTTAAATTGCAGTCGAGAGTTCCAGTGTTCACGAATATAAAATTAATTGTATACAATGAATTAACATTATACTAGAGTATATTCATTTACTTACAAAACAAATTGGTTGATGGAAATATAATCAATGAAACATATAGAAATACTAAATTAGCTTAATTTAAAAAGTTTCTATTTGAATTAAAAAATATTAATTTATTGATATATTAATATCTCTCTAAATAATAAAATATAAGAGTCCCGATATTATAATTTAGAGAGGTTTTACTGTAGTTCGTTTGTCAAATTTTCAACGCATGGAAATGCTTGTTATTATTGCTTACATAAGGTCTACACTTTGTTCCGTTCACGAACAGTCGTCGTATAGGGTTAAAGATAAGAAAAATATGGTAGGTATGGACGGGTCCGCAAACGAAATCATTACGCTCCTCCGACAAGACACTCCGCGGATCGACGTCGTCACCATCGTCCGGATGCCGGACCTCGGAAAATTGACCCTAGCCGGGAAAATCCGCCGCATGCCGATCATCCAGTTTGAGTTCCCCAACGTTTATGCAGGGGCGGATATATTCATGGGCCGGAGATTTTCGAAAAATTTAGTACTATATATGTCATATATCGATATGATATATAGAACTTTTCCTCTATAGTTTTCACTTAAGAACATTTGGAATGTTGGTCAGGGTAGTAAGTTTCTATACTGTAGGTTGAGGTTTCGAATCTCTATATTAATTTTTGGCTTTCAAATAATAATAAATAGAACATATCGTGGGTGTTGGTTGGGCTGAAAAAAAAAAAAGAAAAATACTCCCTCGGCCCGTTCCCATTGTAGGGTCATCACAAAATTTAAAAAATCAAACAAATCTTTTAAAAAATCTAGTAAGAAAAATTCAAAATAATAAAATCAAAGCCTAAAATCGTTTAATATCAAGTATAAAATATGGTCTCATCATAAGCCGAAACCAATATCCTCTGATTCAGTATCGTCTTGTAAAAGTCAGTTATATGAGAATTTCGTTGAACGCTAGGACTACGAGTAAGAATTAAAACAAACAATTTGTTTGATAGAGATCACGGAATCTCATCTTCGTAGTTTTGTAGTACATGTATTTCGTCGTTATTGTTCTAATACTAAATATTATTAATTTATGATGATAAGTTTCATATATTTCATGGGAAAGTCTACTACGATAGATAATTTTTTCAAAAGAAGAGGACAAACGAAGATCTATCTTTTGTCGTAACCGCATCGTCAACGCCAGTATCAAACGATAATAATCTTCTAGCCAAGTTCCTCCTAGTCTAAAAGATTCGAAATACAGAAATTGAAAATGTTGATCTCAACTCTTTGGAGCGTGATCCAGGAATACGTCGACAAATTTGGGAATATAATCCTAACCAACAAGAAGAGATACGTCGGACTTATTTGAATCTAAAGGCATATCAAACTACTTAATTCTCGTCTCGTCACGATATTAATTTTTAAAATTGTGTTTATATTTATTTTTTGCGGCCCCCCGAACATAGATTCCTGCATCCGCCCCTGCGTTTATGGATTCATGTTTCCAAATTCTCTCCAAAAGATGTGTTCCTCAGCATTCTGAGAGAGTTCATCTCACCAATAACCAACGACGAGCGCAGCATGCAAGAGCACAACTTGCGGAAGACGTTAAGCAGCGTCTCGAGAGGGGAAGTTCTTGATCGTAATGGACGATGTGTGGCCGTCCAATCACTGGAAAAGGGTATCTTCATGTTTGCCCGCCGACAATCATTTAGGAAAGATCATAACCACGAGTCGCTTTAACGATGTGGTGAACGCGGCAAATTCCCATCTCTACGAAATGAAACCTTTAGATGGCCCTGATAGCAAAGAACTCCTGCAGTACGGGTTTTCGGGAGACAAAGTGGGATCCCCAGATCAAACATTACGGGGAGATAATAGCTTTTCAATATAAGGGGCTTCATTTTGAGATAGTCGTAATAGTGGGATAATTTCGAAAACGTCTCTGGCATTGTAAGGAACACCGAGAAGGTAGCGGCATGGGAGAACTTTGGAAATACAACCAAAGAGCTTCTTAGATTAGATCACGATAAGATAATGGACAGAGTTATTTCATGGAGTTATCCAAAATTGCCCCACCACTTGAAAGCATGTTTCCTCTACTTTGGGATGTGTCCTGAGAATGACGAGATCCCGACGTGGAAGTTGTACCGAATGTGGATTGCATTCGGAAGGGTTCGTTACAAAAAATAAGTTCAGTGTAGATGTTACCGCGCAAAACTATTTAGAGTCGAGAAAAAGGGTTCGAACGGTAAAATCCGAACCTGCCTTATCCATGATTCGCTCCGCGAATTTCGCAAGTCGCAAGCTGGGGAGAAGGGGGAGTGCTTCCTTGAAGAGATTAAAGAATCTCTAGATTATGGGAAACTCACTTATGGACCAGAACGCGACTTTTCGTCGCATTTCCATTCATTCGAATGTTTCGCAATTTATAACCTCCAAACCTTTCGGAAGCCGAGTTCGCTCATTTGTTTGCTTCTCCAAGGAAGACGAGACTGTGGAACTACAACATATTTCAAACATTCCCGCCGCTTTCAAGTTGCTCAGAGTCTTGGACGTGGAGCCCATCAAATTCCAAGAATGCCCCCCGACGTGTATGACCTGCTTCTCTTGAGTTACATTTATCTGTCGTTCCCGATAAAAAACCTGCTAAGCTTCCCCAACCATTTTCGAAGCTCCTGAACATGCAACACTCATAGTTGCTACATCGCTACGCAATGCAATCTCGAAATCGAAGCAGACAATGGAAGAAGGTCAATTTAACAAGCGTGAAGACGAACACAATTGCGACCTTGTCCCATCCTGCAAGAGATAGTGTGTACGAACACATCATACAAATGCTCGGTTCGATATCGCCTGAAAGCTGCACGGAAATTGTCCTCAAGAAGGCACGCCGCCTGAAGAGATTGAGCATTCGGGGGATTCTCGGATTCTAATATATGGCGGAAAAAAATGTTAAAGTCTCGTTCGACTACATGGCGAGTCTAAGTAACCTCGAAAAGCTAAAGCTTCAAAACGATGTATTTCCTCGGGCACCTTCAGAAGGCAAGATGACCCACCTCCTTCATATAATGCATTTCCTCCCAAATTAAAGGCACTTACCTTGATTGGAGCCAATGAAAGTCCTTGCTTCTCTTTTCAGTCTTGAGGTTCTCACGCTAAAGGAAAAAGCATTCATGGGGAATTATTGGGAAGTCACTGACGGCGGATTCGGCAAACTTAGGCTCTTGTAAATCGAGGGCACGGACTTGGTCGTTTGGAGAATGTCGGCATGTATGATTCCCAATATTATGCATCTCGAGTTGCAGAACTGTGCAAAACTTGGAAGTAGTCCGATACAATTTGCTGAGAAACCAAGTTTTGATGTGCTGATCGTTAACCACTGTCCAAGTGCTGGGCCATCCGCCTAGAGAATTCGGGAGGAAAGATGAGATGATGCGAAACGCAAATGGTGATAGAGCTAAAGATTTTGTTAATGTTGAGCCTTCAACATTGGCAATATTGGGGTAACATTCTAGTCAACATTTGTTGGCTGAGAATGTCCCCTATCTTAGTTTTATCTTTCATGCCCAAAACGTGTTTTATTGATGACGTGACATTTGTCTAGTGATTTACAGAATATGGATAAGTGTTGGAATGGGTCAAACCGTGTGAAAAGAGTGTGGAGCAGCTAGTCTGAAAATTGGAAAAGAGCATACTAAATATAGGACGCTTGGAGCAAAAGATGGAGACCAAGTCGTTTGAGTTAATCCAACTGACTCCCAACGGTCACATTCACTTAGTGGACGTTGAGGAAGTTAGTGGACAAGTACCAATTCGTTGGAGAAGTCCTTAAGAAGTCGAAGACATATAAATAGCGAAAGGACTTCACCATTTCGGGTGATGAAGTTTTGACAATAGAGAACAACGAGCGAGTTGAGCTTACTTTACACGAGAGTTATTTTTGGCCTAGTATTAAGTTTAGTCTTAGGACACTATAGTTTTTCAGGATCTATTAGATTCGTAGTTTTTCTAGGCTTGTTTTTACTATCTTTTGATAGTTGTTTTGCCATCCATTGCTATAGTGGAATTTCGCCTTGAGGCACGCAGCAAGTTGAAGAACTTGCTGCACATTTTACATCCCGTGTTTATCATTTTCGTCACTAAGTAATTCGCAATATCCCACTGTGCGCTTGAGAGTTAGTGAGTGTTAGCCCAACATTTCATCCAACATCAGTTTACTACTTAGTGTTTTACATCCATTTCTGACGGGACAACCCACAAAGTGGTATCAGAGCCTACGCTTGACGTTACTAAGCGCTGAACATCCTCTACAATGGATGTTACAAGCTCAAATTATATCGGTAAAGTTCCTGTGTTAGACGGCACCAACAATGCGTATTGGAAGGTTCGTGTTCGGCAGTGTATAAAATCCATAGATGTGCGAGCGTGGGAATCTGTACTCAATGGATATACCCCACCTTGAACAGCCCCTGACGCGGATGGAGAAGTCTTTGACAAGCCGATTGAAGAGTGGACAGTCCCTAAACGAAACGCTGCCGAGTTCAACGACAAGGCGTTCAACGCCATTTTCTCTTCTGTGGACATCTTCATGTTCAAGATCATCCAGAACTGTACGACTGCAAAGAACGCGTAGGATCTACTTCAGAGGTACTGCGAAGGAGATGCCGGCGTGAAGGAAACCAAATTGCGGCTCCTTCTCAACCAGTTCGAGAACATCAGAATGAAGGAGACGAAGACATCACCACGTATTTCGGGAAGCTTCTGACGATCTCAAGTGAGTGCGCCAGCCTAGGAGATCCGATCGCAAATAAGGTATTGAATTCTAAAGCTATTCGTACACTAACTGAAAATTCAATATGAAGGTAGAAGAAGCACACAACTTGGCCAATATGGAATTCAACACACTGATAAACATTATGAAGAACTACGAGACCAATCTCGAAGTATAAAAGAGGGCCTCTCGCGGCAAAAGCCTCGCTCTAGTCAGTCAGCCAACCAAGGATCTAACTGAGGTTGACCCCAACGACGAAGATGACATGGCCAAGCTCGTGAAGAAATTTGCAAAGTTCATCCAGAAGAAGAATTTTGAGCAAAATGTTGGCCCAACATTCAGAAAAGGCGAGAAGGTCAAAGCTGAACCTTCTTCTGCTTCTCCGTTCTTCAAACGCAAACCAGATGGAAAGAAGAAGACAACTATGATTCTGTTAGATGCTATGAATGTCAAGGATGTGGCCATTTCGCCAACGAGTATGCTAACACTCTTCGCAAGCATGAAAATGCTATGTGGATCGATCTGTCTGACGATGAAGATGATGACTCATGTCCAAAGGAAACCAAACAATCATCAGTAACAATTCAGTCCTTCCCAACTGGCGAAGACGAAGAAAATCCTCAAATCGGCTTCATTGCGGTAACTGATGTTGAGCCAACATCTGACTCAACATCTGAAAAATATACCCCCTCCGTCCCAGTAATTTATGGACATTTGGGGTGTGATGCGGTTTTAAGAAACTGAATATTTTAATAATATAGTACAATTAAAAGGTAAAAAAGTGTATATTTTGACACGTCTTTTAAGAATATTTAATATTATATTGATTGTTTGTGATGATTTTTTACTAAATAAGGAAATGTACAAATATTATGATTTTTGTACAAAATTATTTGATTATGATGATTGTGATGTATTTAAGTTATGATGATGCGGAGTTAGAAACTGATTTGTGCAAAAGTCCAGACTAATGAAGCATTAAAGCTAATATCCGCATAATATGAGATGGAAAAGGCGAGAAATTCAGAACTCAAAGCCATCGTAAAAGCGTTGTCCGAGGAGAATGACAAAAACGAAAAGATGATCCAAAGCTTGGTGGATGGTATGAACAAAATGGAAGCCGTTCTGACACGAAAGGACAAGGAGATTGACAAACTACAAAAGCGAGTCAACGAGGCCGACGAAACATTCACGAAGATGAACAAGGGTAAATCGACCCTTGATGAGGTATTGTCGTTAGGTATATTTGATAAGCAAGGTTTAGGATTTAACTCTCAGCCCATGAATTCTTCTGATTTTGTTATGCATGATAGACCCAAGATAGTTTTTGTTAAGGAAAAAGCCGAGCATGTTACGAACGAAAGTAGTGAGAATTTAGTAGTTAAAAAGAGTCCTATGCATGCTGCCACTAAGCCTAAGAATAGACAGTTTAATTGTAACCACTGTAAGCAGCCTGGTCATATTAAGCCATATTGCTGGAAATTGAAGGGGGAGATTTCTGCGAAGAAATCGATGTCGGCTGAAATGTCATCCAACATCCCGCTCAACATTGAGAAATCAGTGTTGAAAGGTATGTCTGGAGAAAGTTCATCTGGCTCACCTTCAAATCCTGGTAACCCAAATGCTGATTTAACAACTAAGAAAGCTTGGGTAGAGAAGTCCGTGCATAAGTGCAATGTTGTGTATACCTCTTTCCGAGCTAACGTGACAGGATCTTGGTACTTCGATAGCGGGTGTTCCCAACATATGACGGGTACCAAAGAATATCTTAGTGAGTACATGCCCTTAAAGAGTGGATCTGTGATATTCGGAGGAGGTGCTAAAGGACGGATTCTCGGTCAAGGCAGATTGAACGTGCCCGACTTTCCCAAGCTGAGCAATGTTCTTCATGTAGACGGGCTCGTAGCCAGTCTGATTAGTATAAGCTAGCTATGCGATGACAACCTCGAGGTAAGATTCAATAAAGAATGTTGTGAAGTGTTTAACAGCAATTGCGTGCGAGTTAGGCAGGTAAACGGTCAAGCACAACTGCTATCTAGTCGGTGAAAAATTCAGTGTGAAGGACGTGTGCCAACTCTCTAAGGCCGAGGATGAAGTGATACTTTGGCATTTCAAAATGGGCCACGTCAACTACCTTACGTTGGAACAACTTATAAAGCGCGATGCAATCAGAGGCATTCCAAAGCTCAAGGAGTTTGGTAGTGTGTGAGTCATGTCTTAGTGGTAAGCAAGTGCATGTTAGCCATAATGTTGATCAACATGCTGCCCAACATTTTAAAACTGCTCATTATTTTCAACTTATGCATATGGCTTTGATGGGTCCGATGGAAGTACATAGCGTAGGTGGTAGGAAATATGCTTATGTGTTCGTGGATGATTATTCTAGATATGCATGGATATTTTTTCTTCGCGAAAAATCTGAATCATTTGATTTCTTTAAAACTTTTTGTGCCATGATTAGGAACAATTTTAGTGCGTCTATTTTTCGTATTAGGTCTGATCATGGTAAGGAATTTGATAATCAGTCATTCACTGAGTTCTGTGATAAAAAGACATCATTCATGAGTTTTCATCTCCTAAGACGCCCCAACAAAATGGGATGTTCGAGAGGAAGAATAGGACTTTGCAAGAAATGGCTCGTGTTATGTTGCAATCTAAGAATATTTCTAAGAGATTTTGGGCTGAAGCATTGCTTGCTTGTCATATATCGAATTGTGTGTTCTTTAGGCAAAAAGACCTCGTATGAGTTATTGAATGGGAAAAAGCCTACTGTTAAGTACTTTCATATTTTTGGGTGCAATTGTTACATGTTGAATGACCGTGTGTACTTGACCAAGTTCGACTCGAAAAGTGACAAGTGTATTTTTCTTGGATACTCATCTAATAGCCGTGTTTATCGAGTATATAACTTGCGCTTGACGTCTGTTCAGGAGTCTGTGAATATTGTGTTTGATGATACTACTGATCTTAGCAGAATGTCTCCACAAGTTGATATTTCAGATGTTATACAAGCTGTTGATGAAACAGGGGAGAATACAGATGACAATGTTGAGCCAACATCTGACTCAACATCTGTACTAGAACAGGACACCGAGGCTGGACCAGTGAAGTGCGACGAGATCCACCAGCTAAGATTCAAAATGACCATCCCACTGAATCATCATTGGAGACGTGAACGAAGGAAGGAAAATCACAAGTCTAAGGTGGTAAGAAATGTATGCATGAATACCGTATACGCTGAGGTACGTTTTAATTGTTTTGTTTCTGAGATAGAACCTAAGAATGTCCTTGAAGCTCTCAAGGATAATTTCTGGATTAATGCGATGCAAGAGGAACTCTTGCAGTTTGAGAAAAACCAAGTATGGACCTTGGTTCCACGGCCGAAAGACAGTAATTTTATTGGCACTAAGTGGATCTTCAAGAATAAATCTGATGAACTTGGTAGGATTGTTAGAAACAAAGCACGTTTGGTAGCTCAACGTTATACTCAAGTAAAAGGCATAGATTTTGAGAGACGTTTGCTCCTGTGGCTAGGTTAGAATCTATTAGGTTGTTGTTAGCGATTACATGTTGGCTTAACATCACGTTAAACCAAATGGATGTTAAGAGTGCTTTTTAAATGGGTACATTGATAAAGAGATTTATGTCAAACAACCTAAGGGTTTTGAAGATCCACATTTTCGTAACCATGTCTTCAAGTTGCAGAAAGCTTAATATGGATTGAAGCAAGCGCCCCGAGCTTGGTACGCAAGGTTGGCCACGTTTTTACTTGAATTTTTCGTACGAGGTGAGGGAGACTGTATTCTTTTCACAAAAAAAGTTGGTACTGATATCTTGATTTCTCAAATTTATGTTGATGATATTATTTTCGGCTCAAGCTCACAATCTATGCTAGATCAGTTTGTGCAGGTAATGAATACTACGTTCGAGATGAGCATGATAGGTGAATTAAATTTCTTCTTAGGCTTGCAGATTAAACAAAGCAGCGACGGGATCTTTATGTCCCACGAGAAGTCCGCGAAGAACACCGTTAAGAAGTTCGGGCTGGACACGGCTAAGGTAATGAAAACGCCCATGGGGTCTACGCAAAAGGTAAGTAAAGACAATGTTGGACAGAATGTTGACCCAACATTGTATCGATCTATGATAGGCAGTTTGTTGTACCTTTCTGCTAGTAGACCTGATCTTATGTATAGCGTATGTGTATGTCCTAGATATCATTCTGAGCCTAAGGTTTTCCATCTCAATGCCGTTAAGCGTATTCTTCGTTATGTGAGTGGATCTTGTAGCCTAGGATTGTGGTTCTCTAAAGATACTAATATGAGTCTTGTAGGCTACAACGATGCTGATTGGGCAGGTGACGAGGATGATCGCAAGAGCACAAGTGGCTGCTGCTTCTTCTTAGGTAACAATCTAGTTGCATGGTACAGTAAGAAGCCAAATTGTGTGTCTTTATATACTGCTGAGTCTGAGTATGTTGCTGCGGGTAGTTGCCGTACGCAATTAATGTGGTTAAATAGCATGTGTGTGACTATGGTTTAGAGTGCGAATCAGTTCAATGTATTGTGATAACCTTATTGCCATCAATATATCTAGTAACCCTATCCAGCATTCACGCACGAAGCATATAGATATAAGACATCATTTTCTGAGAGATATGGTAGAGAAAAAGTTAGTCCGCATTGAGCATATAGACACAAAACATCAATTAGTAGACATATTAACGAAAGCATTGGATCCTGAAAGGTTCTCGAACCTGAAGAAATCCATAGGATTGCACATGTCAGTCTAAATGTTGGTCCAACATTTGGATCAACTGAGCATATGTCAAATTTGATGGTTACTGCTTTAATGTTTGGTTAGATATTCTGTTGTTTTCCTGTGAAATGACTTGATTTTCTTGACTGGTCCCTGAATGAACCCGATCTCTTTTTAATAAGCTCTTGGTAATAAGTTCCCTAGGTACGGCATTCGCGATGACGATGTAGTCTTTGTGACAAAAAACCAATCCTTTGATGCATCTCTGTCTGCTCATAAACTCTTTGCTCGATATAGGTACTTGGTAATAAGCTTCCTTAGGTACACGACATTCGCTGTGACGATGTATACTATACGACAAAAAGTCAAACCTTGAGGCTTAGGGTATAAGGGCAGTGCATGAATTCGGTTAGATAAAAGGTGAAAGGGTAGAAATAAAGCAAACTAGTTTTGAGAAGGGTTAAGCAGAAAATTCTAGGATTACGGAGTTAGAATGTTGAGGAAACATGTGTAACTGTCAGTTTGGTATTGCTACAGTTTTGTGCTTTCGTTTATTTGCATTAGCTTTTAGTCTTGCATTAGTCAGTTTCATGTGTCTAGTTTAGATATTTCTCAGAATTACATTAGAACTCTCGAAGAACAGCTTGTACGCTTGTCTCTACGTGCTCATCAACGTCGCTCAAATGGTTAGTCTTGCTTGATTCTACTTGACTTTTGACTTGGTATGTTTGGTTGAATCATGATCTGATGTGCTCCTATTTGCTCGCATGATTAATGTGTCCACACACTATTTTTAGCTCCCTGTTTTGAAAGACCTTGACCTAGTTTGAACTTATCCAGTCTTTGCGGTTTTTTCCTTTTTGTCGCAACAATTAGATTCTCAATCCACTTACTCCACTTTCCTAAATTCGCTGAGTGACTGAGTTTTATTTCCGTTGGAAATATTTAGGGTATTTATTCCTTGATGTGGATTAGTTTGATCATCACTATTCACAAAACCCACTTGCTCAAATCACTCTTGCTCACTGAAATTTCTCTCTCTGTCTTTCAAGTGTTAGATACAATCTTCGGTCACTCACTGTTAAACATCTCAATTTCTGGATTTTGATATGGCTGATTCATCTACTCAACCGAATGTTGACCCAACGTTCGAGGCTAACCCTATTTTTCCAGTCCCGATCGAAGTGATTCCAGGTCCAAGAGAAATCGTTGTCTACACCGGACTTCCAGCCGCTTCGGCCCGCAAGATCGCCGGCTCAGACCAAACCACCATCCTCGACGGAGGATCCCTCAGCGGCGAAACCCGAGCAAGCAACACAGTTCGATGAGCCCTCAGTTCCGATGAACAATCCAGAAGAAGATGTTGAAGATGTGCCACTGAGTGCCCGGCTTCAATTACTTCAGAATCGGCGAAGGGACCACACTGATGACGTGCCGCCGACCACCTCTGGTGCAAACCCAGAGTCGACAGCCCCAATTTCAGCCGAGGAGCCCGATGCGCCGAACACAGAGACGGAAGAAATCCTAATTTCAACTGATCCTCCACCATCAGACACAATCCCGACTGGGGCAACCTCCAGAATGCCGACGGAAACCCAGCCAAGTGCCCCCAAGAAGTGTAGAAGTCAAGCTAGTGCAAAAGTTCAAGCCCCTGTGCTAAAACAGCGCCGCAGTCAGCGGATACGGAGGTCACTGAACCCAACCTCAAATGTGGATGCGCCCATCAATCTCTCAAGTGACTCCATGGACACCATCGTGGACTCCACCACCTACGACAGCATCGACTCAGAGAGCCAGGACGAAAATTTCCAAGGTTCAGGGGGAGAAACTCCATCTTCAGAGTCAGAGTCCTTAGTAGACTCGAATGCCTCCTCTCTGATAGTGAAGACGATGCTGACATGGCGGAAACTCCGGAGTCCTTGAAAAATAGAATGGAGAAGAGCTGGAAAAAGGCCAATGGAAAGTGCTAACGGCCATCTAAGCGGGCGTGACTGAAGGATCACCGCAACCAGACACAAGCCACCGAGACATCTCACCAGTCCCAGCCAGTGATGAAGATGTTGAGCCAGATGCCGACCCAACATTGGACGATTCTGACTGGTAAAGTCCGCTGCCCAACCGCAAGTTCTACCGCACAGCCAACGAGGAGCTGTGGAATTCCCTGAGTCAGAGACTCGTTAGGGTTGAGCGGGTCGTGGAAGTGGCGAGCTTTCGAAAGTATGAGGTCATGCAATTTCTGGAATCGCGGCAACTCGGCCACATGGTAACCAGTTGAGGGACATATTGTGACAATGTTGTCCGAGAGGTATACGCTAACCTTTTCTTAATGTGGCCGAAGTCAATTCGCGAAAGTTGGGAAGGTTTTCTTAGGGGGAGGTTGTATGACATGTCATCTAGGTCCATCAATAGATTTCTTCATACTCTTGATGTTGATATATGACAATGACGAGGTGGTTCACTTTATTACTGGGGGTAGAGTGAGTGTTTGGGAAGGAAACTGTGCGGGTAGCTCATTAACGTCTTTATACTCAGTGCTTTTTAAGATAGGAGTGTGTAGCTGGTTACCTACGTTGAATGAGACTAGGGTAGCCGAGGGAATGCACATGCTGTATGCTCTTAGCCGTAATCTGCCTATGAATTGGGGAGAGTTAATCCTCAGCATATGTCGAACCAAGCTGAAAAGGTAGGGTAGGGAATGCTCACTTACCCGTCGATCATCTACGGAGTTCTTGTTCAAGGCGGATTTATACCAACTCGGAGAGACACTGTAACCACTCAGAGGAGCCGTATGCTGTTCAACCAAATCATTTGGCGAGCTCTGACCGACTTGTAGATCTACCTTGGCGCACGCCAGAACAGCTCATGCACGATGTTGATCAGAATGTTGGGTCAATATTAGTGGCAGCCCTAGAACAGGCGATCAGGTGCCATGAAGAGTTCATCAAAGCTTTGTTGTCTCAAAGATATACCTTGAGGAGCTTACTTTCTTCCCAAAAAAGGGGAGATGGGGCAGAAGGAGCAAGGGCTAAGGACCAAGCAGGGCCGAGTGGTACGAAGACTGGAGTTGGAGAAAGTGCTGAAGCAGAACGGGAGAGGAAGAGCAAGTTCAGGAGGCTGAAGATCAAGGAAGAAATGAAGATGCAGCTGGAGAAGAAGAAGTAGAGGACTCGATCGAGAGTCTAAACATCTAGACTTCGAGCTTTTGTGCATGCGGAGTTTGCTTGTGTTTGCATGCCTGCTTTGCTTCTCGTTTTGTGCATGCTTTATTTTGTTGGACCATGTCTATGTTTTTTTTGCAGATATTTTTCAGGACCTCTTATGGCTTGTACTAATTAGTAGTACTTTTAATCGTTTTAGTGCTATTCTGTTTGCGTCTACTCTAACCATTTTATAATGTTTTGTGGTTGAGTAGATCTGGCCTTCAGGGGGAGTTTCGCTACGACTAACTTCTGCTTTGGTTTTGGGAAGAAAGATAAAAAGGGGGAGATTGTTAATGTTGAGCCTTCAACATTGGCAATGTTGAGGTAACATTCTAGTCAACACTTGTTAGCTGAGAATGTCCCCTATCTCAGTTTTATCTTTCATGCCCAAACGTGTTTTATTGATGACGTGACATTTGTCTAGTGATTTACAGGATATGGATAAGTGTTGGAATGGGTCAAACCATGTGAAAAGAGTGTGGAGCAATAGAGTGAAAATTGGAAAAGAGCTTACTAAATATAGCAAGCTTGGAACAAAAGATGGAGACCAAGTCGTTTGAGCTAATCCTAATGACTCCCGATGGTCACATCCACTTAGTGGACGTTGAGGAAATTAGTGGACAAGTACCAAGTCGTTGGAGAAGTCCTTACGAAGTCGAAGACATATATAAATAGCGAAAGGACTTCACCATTTCGGGTGACGAAGTTTTGACAAGAGAGAACAACGAGCGAGTTGAGCAAACTTTACACAGGAGTTATTTTTAGCGTAGTATTAAGTTTGCTAAAGTCTTAGGACTTTGTAGTTTTTCAGGATCTATTAGATTCGTAGTTTTTCTAGGCTTGTTTTACTATCTTTTAATAGTTGTTTTGCCATCCATTGCTATAGTAGAATTTCGCCTTGAGGCACGCAGCAAGTTGAAGAACTTGCTGCACATTTTACATCTCGTTTATCATTTTTGTCACTAAGTAATTCGCAATATTCCGCATTGCGCTTGAGAGTTAGTTTGAGTGTTAGCCCAACATTTCATCCAACATCAGTTTTTTACTTAGTGTTTTTACATCCATTTCTAACGGGACCACCCACAGATTTCAAGCTGACTATCTTTCCTCCCTTTCCATTTGAAGTTTCTCTATCGAGTTATCATCGAACTTGACGTTACTCATATGTTCTTCATAAGATTTAACGACAAGGCAATAATTTTTTTTTCTTTTGCCACCATGCAGGCTTGAAGAGGAGCTGGTGTCTGTTGTGTGTGGTCTGAATAAAGGTTGAGTTTTGCATGTGTTGGTTTGATTTGTTTGTTCGAACTTTCCTCCTATTTTGTTGTGGTTTGAATAAGTGTACTATACGCTTCATTGATTCTGTTTGTCCGAACTTTCTCGTTTATTGTGGGTTTATACTTTTTTTTCCCGAAATGATTGCTTGAATTCATTAACAAAGGTACATGGGCTAAATAGCCCAATAGGTCTCTCCGATAATATCGACCCGGAAGAGAAATGAAGGCTCACACTGAGCACAAAACAACCAAATAAAAGAAGAACAAAAGTATGTCAACAGAAGAACAAAAGAACCTACCACAAAATAACTATTAAGCTAAATCTACGATATTCATCACTTTCTTCGGTCTACACTACAAGTATGTCACTTTCATCGGACTGAGCTCCCCTAAGGGAAAATGCTCCAATGAGGGAGAAGAAAACTCCCGGTCTTGTGGGCTGCGAGACTGAGCTCCCAACTCGGGAGGCCCGTGGGAGTACGGCGAGTGGTGCGGAAGGCACTGAGCTGTAGCGAGGTGGCGCCGACACCGGCATAGGTGGCGAGGTGGAGCCGGCGAAGGCGGCGGAGGAGCGGCAACAGCGGCAGAAGGGACAGCAGCGGCGAAGGAGATGGCAGCGACGGCGGAGACGGCGGAGGATGCGGCGGCAGATGCGGCGGAGGCGGCGTGGAGAAATCAAAGATATATTTTTAAAAAAAATGTATAAAACAAAGAGAAAAAAGAAAAAGAAAATGGAGCCCCCCCACCTCCATCCTCCATTAATGGAGGTGGAGGAAGGGGAAGGGAGGAGATAATAGTGGGGGTGGTGGCTAGGGTTTTAGGTTTTTGGTGGACAGGTTTTTCGACAGAGAGAGAAGAGAGTGTGGTTTTGTACTTTGTAATAATAGCAAAAGATCAAGTTGTCAGAATCGCTCTCTTTCGATATATATATATATATATATATATATATAGGAATGTGTTACACCTAAAGCGTAAACACCACATCATCGTCCGAGATGTCGACTAGTGACACCTAGAATGTGTTAATTAGTGTCACAAATCATCTAATGCTGACGTGACATGGTGATATTGCACGAATCAGTGCCACAAAGCGTAAACATGCCACATCATCGTCCGAGATATCGACCAATGACACCTACAGTGTGTTAATCAGTGTCGCATATTATCTAATGTTGAAGTGATATGTCGACATTGCATGAATCGGTATCAAATCGACAGATGCCCACGTAAAGGTGCGGTGATCACCATAAATTCCTCATATAATATATATATATATGTAAGGAAGTTTTTAGCCATTATTAAATATTAACTAATTAATCTACTTGGACTTGTACATTATTCAACTTGTTTCTTTTTTCTAAAGAAATGATTCCATCCATATAAAAAACCCTCCCCACCAAAAAGAAAGAAAACCCTAGTCCCTCTAGCCGCCACCTTCATCTAGCCGCAAACTCGTCCTCCTCCTCTCCACCTCCATTGGGGGGGGGGGGGGGAGCTTTCATGTTTTTTTTTCTTTTTTTCTTTTTTTTATAAAAAAGTCGTAGATCCGCCTCACCTCCACCTCCGCTCACCGCCTCCATTTCATTTTTTTTCTTCTTTTTCTGTTTTTATAAAAAAGTCGTAGATCCGCCTCCACCTCCACCTCGCTCACCGCCTCCAACGCCTACGCCTCCTCCACTGCAGTCGCCTTCGCCATGGCCTCTCCATCTCTGCCTCCGCCTCGCCCTCGCCCTCACCCTCGCCAACTCGCCTTCGCCGTCGCCACCATCCACCCACGAGTCTCCCGTGTGGAGCTCGTTTCTCCTGGCCTTTAGGTCATGAGCTATTTTCTCCCAATATGGAGCCATTTTCTTCCCTGTGGAGCCCCTTCCGATGAAGACGATGAACTCGAGTCGTTGGATAAAGAAAGTGCAGAGTACTGTAGATTTGGATTAATAGCCTTTTGTGGTATGTTCTATAGTTCTTTGGTCCCAGTTCAGGGTTTATTTCGTTTTCTGTCGGCTTTTTTTGTTGTGGTGTTTTGCTCTTGTGTGAGCATTGTTCTCTATTGGATACTGGTGTCATTGGAGATACCCTTTGGGCTATTCAACTCATGTATCTTTGTTGATTAGTACAAGCTATTATTTGAAAAAAAAACAAAAATTGGTGAAGAAATATGAAGAATACCGAAAGATACCATATGCTAATACTCAATTTCAATTTTTACCTTCATCATTGCAATACCCAAGAAGCGAAGGGATCTTCCCACGCATCTATGGATGACATACAATTAAATCTCAGCGAATCCATTAATATTTAGAAGTTAGAACATGATGACTTTAAGTTTCAACTTTTGCCGGCTATGACGACATATTGTCAGGAATAGATAGGTAATAATAATAATAATAATAATAATAATAATAATAATAATAAAATAATAATAATAATAATAATAATAATAATAATAATAATAATAAAGCCCGGAACACTTTGGCTGATTTCCACGTACCTACCAAGAATACAACATAATAAAATGAATCGACCCATAATCAATGCATGAATAAATTATTATTATGGTTAATCATTATTGTTATTAGTTGTCGTATTACTATTATTATTATTATTATTTTATTTTCAATCTCTCGACTAGAATTCTACCTAGAGTCTGACGATGACATTAGGTCTGTCTTACTCCGATACCCTTTACATAGTTGCATGAGAAATGTAATTCGTAGCCAACTTTTATTAAATAAAGTAAAAGCATGCATCATTCTCTCACATTAAAAAATATAATACACCATATATATTATTTTATTACTATACGCCTTGTAATTGGATCCAATTTTAAAAGTAAATTTCTCCTTTATCGGTGTAAGTGAGCTACCTACTACATTAGATTAATCAATTTTAAAGTTTATTTTCCCTTATCAACGTGAGTTAGCCGTTGGCACCTACTCCCATTAGAGTAATCAAATTAAGTTTATTTGCCCTGGCCGAGGCTGGCTACCTTTGTCCTCACTCGCAATCAAATTTTTTATTTTTATTATAAACGTGGGTGATCAGTTAGATAGAACCTATTACATTAATCAAATTTGAAGTTTATTTTTCCTTATGGCTTGGCTACCCTGTGTATTATACCCTCACTCACAATAGTTATAGTATAGAGGTGCTGGACTGCGTTAAACCCACGCTTGGAGCATGTGATGTGATAATGGATTTACTAAAAATGATTAAAATATCCATGAAAATGAAAAGCAAGAAGAGAAAGAAACAAATAAAATAGACAATAATAGAGGAGAGGTGTTTCACCAGATAACCCCTACTACTCTCTTCCTTCTATAAATTAATATGGATTGCAGAGAAGAGAAAAAATAACTTGCTAGAGCTGAGCAAAACCCACACACATACACACAGAGAAGCTTTACTTTGATTAAAAAAAGGAGAAAAATGTCCGACGCCGCGTCGGCTGGAATTCAGTACCTCATGGGCGAACTTGGCCGGTTAGCCTCCGAGCACATCGGTCTTATAAGTAATGCGAGCGAAGAAGCTAAGAAGTTGGCCGCCGATCTCGAATACTTCAACGCGTTCTTAAGGTGCGTCTCGAGTAAGAAAATAAAAGACGGTACGGTGAAGGAGTTTGTACACCAGATTCGATATGCTGTTTTGACGCCGAGGACGCCGTGGATGCCTTCGTCACTAACGCCACTTCGAAAAATCTGGAAAATGGTATAAGCAGCTTTTCAAGCATCCCATCAAACTCGACCAAATTGCGCAGAAGATAAGGAAGGTAAGAAGCGACGTGGAGGCTAAGCATGGGGGAAAGGGTGAAATGGACAAAATATTGAGCGATCTTGCTAAGGAAGAAGTAGATGAGAAGCCTGAGGTACTTTTTCCTTCTTTCTTTTCTTTTTTCTTGAACGCAAAAAGAAAAAGATTGGTGATCGATTGTGGTTTATGATCGATTAATTGCTCGTTATATTAGTTTAATTTTTCGCGTGCGCTTGTTAATGTGCCTCGATAGCGTGTATTTTATTATGTGTACTTGGCCTTTCTTTGTCCATCAAAAGGCGTCGACCAAGGTAAAAGATAAGGAGAACGTGGTGGGTCTAGATGGGCCTGCAAGCGAAATAATTGAAATTCTCAAGCAAGACACTCAGCGGCTCGACATCGTCACCATCGTCGGTATGCCTGGCCTCGGGAAATCGACCCTTGCCGGGAAAATCCTCCGCGACCCGACGATCCAGTATGAGTTCCCCACACGTTTCTGGATTTATGTTTCTAAGTTCTCTCCCAAGGATGTGTTCCTCAGCATTCTGAGGGAGTTCACCTCAGTAACCGGGACATGCGTGGCATGCAAGAACACGAATTGGCAGATAAAGTTAAAAGTAATCTCGAAAGAGGAAAGTTCTTGATCGTGATGGACGACGTCTGGTTGGCCGAGCACTGGGAAAAGGTGTCTGCTTGTTTGCCCACGAACAATCATCAAGGGAAGATCATAATCACGAGCCGTTCTGTGGAAGTGGCGGCGGCGGCATCGCACAGAGACCCCTACGAAATGAAACTTTTAGAAGACCATCACAGCGAAGAACTTCTGCAATACGAGGTTTTTGGGGAGCCAAAATGGGAGCCTTCCCAGATCGAGACTCACGGGAAAATAATAGCTCATCAATGTAAGGGACTCCTCTCGCGATAGTGGTGATCGGAGGGATCATTAAGCAAAAAGTTTTCGCGATTAAAGGGAGCACCCAAAAAGTGGCAGTTTGGAAAAAATTTCAAAAGACGGTCAAAGAGCAACTAATATCAGATCCCAAAAGGATAATGGGCGGTGTTATTTCTTGGAGTTACCGAAAATTGCCTCCCCTCTTGAAATCCTGCTTCCTCTACTTTGGGATGTTTCCTGAGGACTTCGAGATCCCGACGTGGAAGTTGTACCGTATGTGGATCGCAGAAGGCTTCATTTTAGATTCAAGCTTAGATACAGCACAAACCTATTTGGATGAGCTTGTCAGCAGGAACTTGGTAAGAGTCGAGAAAACAAATCCTAGCGGAAACATCAAAACATGTCTTATCCACGATTCGCTCCGCGAATTTTGCAAGACGCAAGCTGGACAGACCGAGGAATGCTTCCTTGAAGAGATCAAAGAATCTCCCGACGATGGGAGGCTCCCCCTGTTGGACAATAACACGACTTTTCGACGTATTTCCATCCATTCGAGTGTTTCAAAATTTGTATCCTCCAACCCTTTCGGAAGCCGAGTTCGCTCCTTTGTTTGCTTCTCCAAGGAAAACATAACTTTGGAAACAAAACACACTTCAGCCATTCCCGCCGGTTTCAAATTGCTCAGGATCTTAGACGCGGAGCCCATCAAATTTTCCAGAATCCCCTCCGATGTGTTTGAACTGCTTTATTTAAGGTACATCCATTTTTGGTTCAAAGCCGAAAAAAATCCAGCAATACTTCCAAGAAATTTTCCGAGCTCGTGAACATGCAAACCCTCATCGTGGATACATCCCAACGCGATCTCGAAATCAAAGCAGACATATGGAAGATGATCAATTTGAAAAGTGTGAAGACGAAGTCAATCGCCACATTGCCTCAGCCTGCAAAAGATGACGCGGAAAGGAACACGGCATACAAACACTCGGCACGATATCGCCTGAAAGCTGCACGGATGCTGTCCTCAACAAGGCACGCCGTCTAAAGAGACTGAGCATTCGTGGGAATCTCAACATCCTAATAGATGGTGGAAAAAAGGCCGAGGTCTCATTCGACTATCTGGTGAGGCTGGATAAGCTCGAAAAGTTAAAGCTTCAAAACGATGTGTTTCCTCGGGCACCTTCAGAAGGCAAGTTGACTCGCCTCCCTCCGTCCCATTCCTTTCCTCCTAACTTGAATATACTCACATTGAAGGACACTTACCTTGATTGGAGCCAAATGAAAGTCCTTTCTTCTCTATTAAATCTTGAGGTCCTCAAGCTAAAGGAAAAAGCATTCATGGGGAATCACTGGGAGGTTGCTGAAGGCGGATTCGACAAACTTGGAATCTTGCTCATCGAGGGCACAGATTTAGTCGTTTGGAAAATGTCAGCAGGAAACTTTCCCAAGCTTATGCATCTCGAGTTGCGGAATTGTCCAGGACTTGGAAAGATTCCGATCGAGTTTTGCTGAGAAACAAAGTCTGAATGTGCTTATCGTTAACCATTGTCCGAGTGCCGGCCCTCCGTTGAGGAAATTCGGAAGAAAAAGATGGAGATCATGCAAGCCACCAACAAAGCAACAGATTTCAAGGTGACAGTCTTTCCTCCTGTTCTCAAGTGATCCTCCATTCGAAATTTCTCGATCGAGCTGCCATGGAACTATGCTTTACTCGCCACAAAAATGCATTGTTAATCGTTGGTTTGCGTTCGAATTCATCTCAGTTTCTTCTGTGTTACTTCCTTTTGCTGTGCTGTGTGGTTTGACTGAATAAATGTTTGTGGTTTGCTTTGCTTTTGTGTTTTGGGTTTGATTCTGTATGTCCGTGTCCTTTTGTGGCTTTTGGATTGTACTTGTAATAAACAAGACTCAGTAGTCAGTTGTGCGTGAAAATGGTTGTTCTCTTTTCATGATACGTATATAGTTTTGATGTTTAAACCCCCCAACGAAAAGGAAAGAAAAAAGAAAATGAAAAGTACATCCAATCCTCAAACAGTTGGACTGTTATATTACTAGCTTGGTTTGATGAGCTCTGAAAATTAAAGTCGCGCGACGAAGAATCTTCTATAACGTTGTACAACTCATGAGAATCATTACGACGATGGTGAAGATCGTCGATGGTGCCCACTACTCTTCATAAATTCTTCGACGTAAGACAAATTTTTCTTCTTCTTTCTTCTGCTGATGCAATCAATACGACTGAGACTATACGGGGATTGCAACATGAAATCGGAAAATAATAATGGGATGTAATGTAATGAAATGGTCTCGTATCGACGAAAGTCGGGGTTTGGCAACAACGGAGACATGAGGGGCTTTGACGAAACTGAGACGAAGATGTTATATATCTGAAAGAATGTACAAACTTGTGTTTATTACTTTCCTCCGAAAATCGACTAGGTTCGTATAGTTTGACTGAGGAGGGAGAAATAATAACAATATAATAAACCTTTACTAATGTATCATGACAAAGCAAAACCTTAACAAACTCAACCAAGTTTAACCATATAATAAATAAACCATACATGGGCTCACCTTATTGTGAGCACCTTACGTGGGCACCTGTTGATGTGGCACCGATTCGTGCCATTTCAACATCTCACATCGACATCTAAGGTTATGTCGTCTTAATTAACTCCTTCTAGGTGACATTAATCGACATTTCGAATGCTGATGTGGCAAATTGATGCGATATATTCATAAACACGTAAAATATTATGTAAATATGTCACATCAGCATCCGAAATGTCGATTAATGTCACCTAAAAGGTGTTAATTAAGACGACAGATGTCGATGTGGGATGTTGAAATGGCACGAATCAGTCTCACATCAACATGCGCCCACGAATGAGCACTATCAAATTCATATAAATATATATATATATATATATATATATAGTATAAATGTTATGGTGCTCACCTTGCGTGAGCACCATCCGTGGGCACCTGTTGTGTGGCATTTTTTTGTGCCAATATATTATATAGTAATTTATTACTCGTTAGTTGCCTTGTAATAGGGATCAATTTTTAAAGTTCCTTTCTCCATTGTCTATCTATCCTTGGTAGTTAGCAACCGACAACGTTAGACTAATCAATTTTTTTGTTTACTTTTCCCTTATCAACGTGACTTAGCACCTACTCCCATTAGATTAATCAAATTTAAAGTTTATTTGTCATCGGAAAATAATATATTAATCCGCAATAATAGATCAGGAACGCCATCATTGGTGTATTCACTATTCACGTTGGTACGGTAAATGCGTTCTCACTAGTTTACCAAAGTCGAAAATATCAGATTTACAAATATATTTGTTGAATTTCTGTAGTTCATATGAATTTCTCGTCGATATGCCAACTTAATGGTGTTATTCTTCCTAATTTTTGCCGATATTAATTTTATCGGTAAATATGACATATCCAATCGAAATTTCTGCAAAAATAAACTACTCATATCCAGGTCCCTCTTAACTTTTTCCTGTGCGAAAGTCCAACTTGTAATTACTAATTATATTATTGTCATCATTATCGATTTATTTTATTGGTAATATTAATATTAGTATTGACTTGATCTCACGCTAAGCACTCTTCTTCTAACAACCCAAATATTTTGGCATTATGTATTTCATCATTCGCCGACCCTGCACCAGTCATCATCGTCATTATTATACTTATAACTGGGGAAATTTTTTGTCACGCACTGTCAGAATTTTAAATTAGAGATCAGACCCCGTCAGTTTTTTTTGAGTTTAAAGGACCTTGTTTTTTGAAAAATTAAATAAAAAGAACCCAAAACTATGTTTTGACGAAATTACAAAGTAATTTCAGAATGGGTATTTGACGTCAGTTTTATGTTACAGTTATACTGATTTGTTACCGTAAAAACCGTAAGTGTTATTTTAACGTCATAAGACGTTACTTATCGACAGCAGACGATTGGTCATCAAATTGATGAAGTCTCTCACGAGGGAAGGAAACAAGAAAATGAAAAAGAAAAAGAGAAAAAGTGGAAACAAGAAAGCATCACTTGTATTGTAAGTAAAAGTTAGATGGATAGTACAAATACATTCAGTACTTTTGCACTGAATCTTAGTTTTGCGTTCAAATTAGGTTCTGACACACACACTCGCACCCAGTCCCACACACACAGAAAAATAATATAGTACTAGATATTATAGATAGATGAGACACTCAGTACACAGTACACACGGTCTTGAAATTGAATACAAGGGCCAATCACACAAGCATATCTTCACGGTCTCTGTTCTCTCTCTCTCTCTTCTCTCTCTCTCTCTCGTGCTTATATTCTTACTGTGTGCTGATTTCATGCCAGTTGTTTCATGGAACAGTGCGCACTTATTCAAATCTTAAATTATCTCCTATTCTCTGTTCTTACATCTTGTTCTCAGATTTCTTGATTGGGATTCTTTTTTCATTTTCGGAGTCTATACTCTTCAAAGATCTGTTTCGATAATTTTTGGCATCGAATTGTTTTTTATTACTTAAAATAGAAACGTTACTTAGATAATCTAAATTGGTACTAAAAGTACAGTATCTGTTACAAAAAATAGCAATAAAAGTTACTCTGTTTTCCATCATGTGGTATTACACCCTAAACCCTAAACCGTAAACCCTAAACCCAGCGCAACGACCATTAGTGTTCTCCTATAAAAGATTGATTATTAGCGTTTCGATCTTATTACACGTTTCGAGATTGAAAATTGGTAAATCTATTATAGAAGCATTGCTCCCTATAATGATGAATTTTCTGTCTAGGGAAACAGGGGGATGGTCGGGTGGAGGGTAGGGTTCACTGAACCCTTCTCAGAGTTCAAAATAGAGGATCACGGGCAATCGAAATGCTAATGATTACCATATGACGTTTATGCGCTGAAAAAAAACACTTCCTTTCATTTGGATAACAAACAGCTTGTATTGAGTACCATATGGTGTCTATTGAGTAACAAATGATGTCGCAGAAGTAACACATCATTCAAAAACAATACCGAACCCTAATCATTAGCGTTTCGATCTTATTACACGTTTCGAGATGGAAAATTGGTAAATCTATTATAGGAGCATTGCTCCCTATAATGATGATTCTGTCTAGGGAAACAGGGGGTGGTCGGGTGGAGGATTCAAGAAGGGTTCATTGAACACTTCTCAGAGTTCAAAATAGAGGATCACGGGCAATCGAAACGCTAATGATTACCATATAACGTTTATGCGCTGAAAAAAAAAACACTTTCCTTCATTTGGATAACAAACAGCTTGTATTGAGTACCATATGGTGTCAATTGAGTAACAAATGATGTCGCAGAAGTAACACGTCATTCAAAAACAATACCGAACCCTAAACCATAAATCCTATATGACAATTATAACAGTTTTGCGCTGAAAAAAAAGCACTTTCTTTCATTTGGATAACAAACAGTCTTGTATTGAGTACTATATGGTGTCTATTTAGTAACAAATAATGTCGCAGAAGTAACACATCATTCAAAAATAATACCTTTTCCTGCAATAACACATTAACAAATGACGTTGCGAAAAGCGGTATTATTTTTTAATGTGTTACTTCTCCGACATCTTTTGTTACTAAATAGACACCATATGGTACTCAGTACAAGGCTGTTTGTTATCCAAATGAAAGGTAGTGTTTTTTTTCAGCGCAAAACTGTTATAATTGTCTGAAAACTTGTTATCGGATCATTTAGGTATCTAGCGTAATTTTGTCATGTGTCAGGGTTAAATATGTCTTTTCGCATCATTTTAGGGTCTGACAATTGAATTTTTCGAAAAGTAGGGGCTTAATCATAAATCAAACTATATTGGGGCCTGAACCCAAACCCAAACTTGTAAATAGGGCATGAAACTAAATTAACCCTTATAACTATTATTGTTGTTATTACCCTAGTGAGCGTATTTATTAACGTTAAAAATGTTAGGCCAGTCGCCAGGGATGAAGAAGAAAAAAAAATAATAAAATAATATTAGATAATATTATAATATTGTTTTATAAAATAAAGGAAAAAGAAAAATCTTAAAGATAAAGAATGAGCGGCCCATATCAACTGGCAACGCCACGGATTCCTGGCCACTGGTTTTGAGTGGTCCCGAAGAGCTGAAGACATCTATAAATAGGCTGAGGACTCTTCAGTTATTATCATCCCAAATCAAGTGAGAAGTTCAGTAAGAGAGAAATAGTGAGAGGAAAACTTATTCGGGTGAATAAGAGTGAGATCGTGTTTTATTTTACTGGGGTAGTTAGGAATAGGTATAAATACATTACCCGGGTGGGTAAGGGATCTCGAATTTGGGTTTAAACACGAGTGTTAAATTTATACGGTGTAATATTCTCAATATAGTAAAGCTGGTGCTCTCCGTGGAGGTAGGTGGTATTGGCCGAACATGTAAAAATCTCGTGTTCTTTGTCGGCGTCATTTGGTTTTATATTGTCCCAACAAAATTGTCGCCGGTTCAAAATAAACCTTCCGCTGGGCCCGAAATATTACCGCTCAACCCAACAAGTGGTATCAGAGCCAAGCATAATTGATATTCTGAGTATGCTCTGTGGTTGCAGCTTTGTCTGATCTTCCACAATAGAAAAAATATCAAAGAGGTTTATCGTTACGGGGGAGCCAGTGTCGGGCCAAAGTTGTTGAATCTGTTAATGGCGATGGAAAACAATTTTAAATTGCGGTAATTTGATGGTACGAGAATTTTCACTCTGTGGCAAAGACGAGTGAAGGATGTACTTGTTCATCAAGGTTTGGCTAAGGCTTTGAAAGGGGACACGGCAAAGCCGGAGAAAATGATGAAAGAAGACTGGGAGGATTTGTGTCAGCACAATCCGTCTGTATATTGCGGATAACATTATAACAATGTTGTTAATGAGTATACTGCACCAGACCTGTGGGCGAAGTTGGAGGAGCTGCATCTCGGAAAAAACTTAGCCACAAAGTTAGATCTGAAGCGGGAGCTGTACCGTCTGAGAATGGAGGAAGGTAGAAATCTCATGGATCATATTAGCGTGTTCAACGGACTTGTGGATCAACTTATAAAAGTTGATGTAAAGTTAGAGAAAGAAGATAAGGCCCGTTTACTTCTTACCTCGCTTCCTGATTCTTATGATAATTTGGTCACAACCATCCTGTACGGAAAGACGACGGTGAAGATGGTGGATGTGCAGTCAACTCTTTTGGCGCATGAAAAGAGGAGATGATCAAATTATGGGGATAGCGAAAATTCGGCGTTGGCTATACATGGGGAGAATCGTAGAGAAAGGTTCCGCATCAGGGATTTGTAGGTAGCAGCAGGTCCAAATCAAAGAATGACAGGAAGGGCATCGTGTGCTACAAGTGTGGTGAGCCAGGACACATCAAGAGAAACTGCCCGACTTGGAAGAAGGACAGGAATGGCGAGGAAAATTCCACAACGATGGTAGCAGAAGATTATCTTGGAGACGTTCTCACAGTCTCCAATGATGACCTCGTTCTCAGGATGAATGAATATTTGATTCGGGGTCGATGTATCATATTTGCTCCGAAAGAAAATATTTTGATACGTTCCGAAAAATATGCAGGGGTTCGGTTTCCATGGCTGTGGATACCGTCGCGATATTCGAGGTGTTGGAACGGTAAAAATCAAAATGGTTGACAGAGCGGTGCACACTTTGGTGGTGTGATCTTTGTCCCGAAATTGCGAAGGAATTTATCCTTGAGCAATTTAGATTCCAAGGCCTATGAGAGTTTTATAGTAGGGGGAGTCTGTAAAATCACACGTGGCGAAAAAGTCCTACTGAAAGGAAAGAGCGTGAGGTTTGTATCGTCTGGGCGGGAGTGTTACTTCGACTTCGATGGGTTCACAAAAAATCGCGCGCGCGTGGTGGAAATGCAGAGGATGGTAAGAAGGAAAGTCCTGCTGGAGAAGGGGTTGCGTCGAAGTCCCTCTTCAGAATCGATGGGTAGAGTCGGCTCGACAGCTGCACATAGGAGTGGCCGCGGTGTGAATCAATTGGGTAGGACCTGAATTCTTGATTCGAATATGTGTAGCTGGTACAAAGAAGGCCAATGGACGTTCGTTGTATTTACGAAGGGTTACTCTCAGACAGACTCGCTGGGATGAGTGCTTGACGGTGCTGAAGACGATGCTCGGGTAGGTATCGAATGTGGCTAGCGGGGGAGAATTGTTAGGCTAGCCGTCAGGGCAGTAAATAAGAAAAAAAGTAATAAAACAATAATATATAATATTGTAATATTATTTATATATGTAAAGGAAAAAGAAAAATCTTAAACATAAAGAATGAGCGACCCATATCAACTGCCGACGGCGGATTACTGGCCACGGTTTCGAGCGGTCCAGAATTGAGCGACGCGGCCGATTCCTTGCCACCGTTTGAGTGGTCCAGAAAAGCTGAAGACATCTATAAATAGGCTGAGGATTCTTCAGTTATTATCATCCCAAATCAAGTGAGAAGTTTAGTAAGAGAGAAATAGTTAGAGGAAACTTATCCGGATGGATAAGGGTGAGAGCGGGTTTAGTTTTACTGGGATAGTTGGGAAATGTAGAAATACATCACCCGGGTGGGTAAGGGGTATCGAGTTTGGGTTTAAACACGAGTGTTAAATTTGTACGGTGTAATATTCTCAATATAGTAAAGCTGGTGCTCTCCGTGGAGGTAGGCGGTATTGGCCGAACCACGTAAAAATATCGTGTTCTCTGTCGGCGTCATTTTGGTTTTATATTGTCCCAACAAAATTGTCGCCGGGTCAAAATAAACCTTCCGCTGGGCCCGAAATACGCCTAACCCCAACAAAAAACACCTTTTGTGTTAATTCAATAAACTAAAGATATGACTGACATTAGGTTCTTGTATTATATTCGTCCTCACACATAGTCTGCATGAAAACGTCCGCTAAATAATGGTGGAGCATGTGACGGTGGACTTGCTAAATTTTTAGTATAGTCAATCTTTATTACATATATATATATATATATTAATACTTATAAGTGGGAAGAATGAAGAAAGGAATGGTGAATTTGTCGTCGTAATCTACCCCTAGGGCTCTGTTTGATATCAGCGTATTTGAATTTGATGGGTATAGATTATTTGTGTATGAGTATACAAGGACTTTGTTGATAGAGTATTTATTATGTTTGATATGAATGTTTTAATTATTTGGGTAATGATGTATGATAGTGATTGATATGTATGTGTGAGTTGTGTATATAATTGTTAAATACTCGGAATTACATTTTTACCCTTAAAAAATTAAAGCTATTAAAAAATTAAAAAGCTACAGTCTTCATCGTCTTCATCGTCATCTGTCTTCTTTAGCAGCTCAAATAACACAGCTCAAACACCAAACATTTCTATCGTTAAATCATAAATTAAAACTACAGAAAAATGAGAATTCCATCGTTTAGCAACAAATTGACTTCATAAAACATACTGCCCAAAAATCTGAGTACAGAATCGAGTCTAACAACCTCAGCCCTGATAGCAGCCCAAGCAGTGGTTTCTCGCTTACGAATCTATTGCTGTATACGCATAAAACGACGTCGTGTTTGGCTTTCAATAGTGCAATAAACGAAAAGATGTAGGATAATGTTATGCGGACCTTGCCTGCTTTAAAAAAAATTGCCTGCATACATATTTAATTATAGTATACTCCCTCCGTCCCACTAATTTTATCACATTTTTACCTTTCCTTTTTGTAAAAAATTAAACACATTTTAAATGTAATGGAGGGAAAAATAAATCGTGGGAATAATTAGGAAAAAGGTTATAAAAAGCAAGTTGCTATATGTAACTCATTGTACTATATTATTATAACAATCCCACCTTAATTTGCGTGTCCAGCAACTTATGTGATAAAGTTGCTGGACAAAGGGAGTATATAATAATATTGTAAAGCCCTTGTCCAGTCATTATAATCCCAAAACAAATAATAGCAAGTTCCATAAAAATTTACGCTTCTAAATCCCAATTCAAGTAAATTGTAAACGAAAACCTGCAAAGCCTTGGAGGGCAAAAATCATATATGCAAGTAATCACTTGATTTCCCATAACTAAAAGCAGATCACGAATTAATGACTCCAATTTGCAGCTACGAAGCTAACATTCGATATCAAATTCGAAGGATGTATTCGCAAAATTGGTCTGTTCCAATAATTAGGTTATAAATTTCGTAAAAGAAAATTTGGATAAATCATTTTTATGGTTCTTTCGTGGTTCAAGAATTTTGGAGATTGGTTGGGAATATATTATAGAAAAGATGTATCATATGTTTTATATTGTTATCTGTTTAATACGGCAAAAAATGTTTCTTAATGTTGAATAATATATTTACAAGACAGTAAGGTAAGTTTGTATTTATATTATTATTTGATGTGGTTTATTTTAATTGTTTTGCATTTAATTTTTTTGTTTGAATTATGAAAAAGGTGCGCACAACAAATGCTTTTGGACTTTTTTTAGGGGAATTTACTAAAAAATAATACACATATAAAAGGTACGTCAAGACTGGGAAATGGTACACACAGTCAAACGAGTACTTATATAAAAAATTTTCTGACAGAGATACTGACTTGCAATTTTTATATAAATTTGTATTTTCTGTATATTCACCTTTTTTTATTACTATTTAGTAGTTTGTTTTCAATTATAAAATTAGATGTATTCGTTTTTAAACTAACAGAATGGGATTGTAGATATTAGACACTCTTAGAGTGCGTTTGGATTCACGTATTTGAAAGAAATCGCTTGACTTTAAACTATGAATTTCAAAATCGTTTAAATCCAAATTCACTGTTTGGCAAACATTAGGATTTCAAAATTCGAATTTCAAAACAGAGCTCGACTCGAGCTCGTGAAGCTCGTCGAACTCGACTTCTAACTTTTTCTTAAATAATTTTAAAAGTACAAAATAAAATAAAATAGAAATCATGAATAATATAAAAAAACAAGCTCGTGAGCCGGCTTGCGAGATTTCGAGTGCCCACGAGTGAGCTCGGGCTCGAGTCCGCTCATTCGCGAACCCTTGACGAGCTCGACCTCGACAAGAGCTCGTCGAGCTCGAGCTGGATCATTCGCGATACATGACGAGCTCGAGTAGGCTCATCGAGCTTGCGAATCGGCTCGACTCATCACCACCCCTAATTATTATTACTATTATTATTATATTATATTTTTTCATTATTATTATGTAATATTATTATTGTTATACTACTATTATTATTATTATCAATTACGAAAACCCCGTTACGTGTTCAGCTTTGGATTTCGAAAACGGACCATTTGACACGGATTTCAAATCCGACGAATTATAAGAGTTTGGATTTCCTTTCGGATTTGGGCGAAATCGAAATCCAAAGGGTGCGATTGCCAAGCGGAAATTTGGGTGAAATTCGGATTTCAAATCGGAATTCGGAATCCGAACGGGGCATTATTGGGTTTCAACATGTTTTCAGCTCATACAGTTGGAACATGTACACAAAGTTAAATTGATAAATACGTGATGTGACTGAAGGCTGAAGCTGCAGAGTAACAAAGAAGCATAGAATAACGTTCAGTTGAAAGCTGTAGGAACACCATGTTGAAGTTGTCGCATCCAAACTGATATATTTTGTACAGTGGAGATAAACATTTGATATCTAAGAGTCTGCAAGTTGTTATGAAATAGGGTAAATTACTTATCAGGCCCTGTCAGAAAAAACTTCCTGTTCAGTACCCCTACGAAAAAATCTTCCTGTTAAGTACCCTTCTGCAAAAAGTGTGTTTAATACCCCTAGACAGTGAACGGACGGAAATACCCTTTCCTGATATTAAATTGGGCATCATACCAACTATTCTGATTATTATACCAATTGTTATTCTCATTATACCAACAAAATAATGTTAAATTGGAATTATACCAACTGTTATCGTTATTATACCAGCAGAATTGAACTAATAAACAGATGGTATAATTTACTCAGTTTCTGGTATAATAGCAAATTAGTTGGTATAATCTCCAATTTTGCTGTATAAAATTAAAATAACTTTATTTATTGTATAATAACTGAGATAGATGGTATAATAACGATAATGTATGGTATATTTTTCCACAATTTATGGTATAATTGCAAAAATTAGTTGGTATATAATTCAATTTCGCTGTATAAAATTAAAATAACAATATTTATTGGTATAATAACGAAAATAGATGGTATAATCTCCTCAATTTCTGGTATAATAGCAAAATCAGGTGGTATAATGCCTAATTTTTTATAAATTATAATACCTTTATTTATTGGTATAATTACGAAGACAAATGGTACAATTTCCATAAAATCTAGTATAATAGCATAATCAGTTAGTATAATGTCCAATTTCATTTTATAAAATTCGAATTATAATAACGTAGTATAATGTTCGAACATTTGGTATAATTTCTACAATTTCTGGTATAATTTCAATTTTTATGGTATAATAACAAGTTTTGTTGGTATATTCATGTGAAATAATTTATTCAACTTCAATGGAATATGTGAGACAGGGGTTTTTCGTCTTTTTAACGCTGAAAAGACCTTTTTAGGTACTGCAGAGGAATAAAATTTTCAGATAGGTACTTATAAGGAAGAAATAATTCGAGTGGTATTTAAGAGGAAGTTTAAACTTTGAGAGGGACTGATAAGGAATTAACCCTATGAAATATGAATGGTCAGATAGTGCAACTCATTGAGACTTTTTTTGAGTCATTCAATTATAGTTTGATACACACAATACATCAATAGAAAATGGCATTTATCGCGCAACCATGTGAAAAATAAATAATGAATTTTCTTAAAAATTAACGTGTTGAAGAGGGCGATTTAGGTTATAAATGGATATGGGATGGTCTACAGATGTGTTGGCGACCTTTGAGAATCAAAATAGCGCAAAATGAGAGATTTGCTTATGGTGCTCACGGTGGTGGCTCACGGTAGGTGGTCACCATAACAAATCTCTACGTATATATAGACGCATAGTTGTAATCATCCGTGATTAGATCGTCATGTGAACTCTCAGTTTTCAACAACCTTGGATTTTGTCGTAACAAAAAATATGCATGACAGACAAGAAATATATATATATATATATATATATACATATTAAAAGTATTATTATTATTATTATCCCTCCACCAAATTCTACCTAGAGGCTGACGTTTCACCTTAGGTTCTAACTCCGATACACATATAGTTGTTATATTACATGTGAAACGGACTGATTAATTTAGGTGAATTTACAGAAAAATATCCATTTATACAAAAAATTTGCAAGTCAGTATCCATGCTAGAAATTTTTTTATATAATTACCCATTTGACTGTGTGTACCATTTTTTCCAGTCTTGACGTATCTTTTTATATGTGATTACGTACACGTCACGTGTTTATATGTGTATATCATTTCTATATGCTACTTTAATGTGTTATATGATGTACCATTCTCACTGTGTTATGTACCCCAATACGTTCTCTATGGTACCTAAATGTGTTACATGACGTACCTTGCGGCGAGACGGGTACCAATGTGCAAAAAATTATTCTAATAGATACCTATATATAAAAAAATACTGATAGGGTACTGAACTGTAACTTTTTATATAATTGAGTATTTTCTGTAAATTTCCCATTAATAAGTGCCCAATTGAAGTGACATCTATAAGTACCCTATAAGTACCATGTTTTATCACAAGTAACCTACCTATGGTAATACACTAGCTCACGGTATGGTACACGAATATATGTACACTGGTACTACAACATACGTATATTGGTACTTCAAGTTTGGGTAAGGAATTTTTCGATGCCATCTGAATTTTTTTGGTCTGTGACTGTTACTATAGATATTGTACTACAAGTAACCTACTCATGGTACCACACTAGCATACGATACGGTACCACGAAATCTATATATTAATACTACAAATATATGTATATTGGTACTACAATTTAGGGTAGGAGTTGCGATAGTTAAGCACAGGGTACGAAAAAGATACTACAAGTAACCTACACTACACTAGCTCACGGTATGGTACCACGAACATCCGTAAATTCGTACTAGAACATACGTATATTGGTACTGCAAGTTTGGATAAGGAAAATAGAAGGTGTGGAAATTAGTAGAGGGGCAAAATCGTCCATGGGCCTCACGGAATGATACCACGAACATCTATACATTGGTACTATAAACATACGTATATTGGTACTACAAGTTTGGGTAAGGGTGTGGGAATTAATAGAGGGGCAAAATCGTCCATGGGGAGTTATGTGTAAGATTGTTTTGATTTAGGGAGTTCGCAAATAAATTATATGGTATGGGAAGTTAGTTGCTAGAAAATATGGGAAGGGTGGTTTAATTGAAGTTGTCCCAAAATATAATAAGATGAATCGACCCATGACCAATGCATGATAAGATATTATTAGATTTTAATTAATTATTATTGTTATATTATTATTATAGGGGAATGAAAACTTAAATACCATAGCTATAAAATGAAAACACATCAGCCCCTTGTCCGTGAAATGTTATATATAGGTACCCATCTGAAATAGTTTTTACTAATAGGTACCTATATGATCACTTTGCCCCTTGTAAATATTGTTTATTACCATTTAACCAAGTTTTAAATTAAAATAGAAATACTAACAAAACCATCGAAGAAAGCAAACCCTACAAAACAAACGAAAGAAGAACGCAACATCTCATTCTCTTCTGTCGATTTTGGCTCCAAACCGAAGTTTAAGAAGAATCCTCTCAAAAGCAGCAATTGTCGCAATATTTAGAGCATTTCCTTCTTCCGAACGAGGTACTACAGTCCATAAAATCGAAGGTATTTTTCGTTTTTGTTCTAATTTTTCAGTCGCGTTTTT